>CANYCX011035687.1:0-12351 GCA_948193385.1 Breynia disticha f. nivosa | reverse complement strand
TTTGAATAGAAAAATAAGATCAAACCAATTGCTCATTCACCAATCTAACCGACTGCTTTAATCCGGTTTTTATAACACTGATAGGATTCAATTACTAATTAAACAAACACCCACTATTTGCAGGTTATTTCTAATTGGACTACAAATATATGGCAAAGGAGATTGGAGAAGCATATCAAGACATTCAGTAGGGTCAAAAACACCAACACAAGTGGCCAGTCATGCACAAAAGTACTTCCTTCGTTTAAACTCCGGTGAGAAACAGAGGAAAAGATCGAGCATTCATGACATTACTAATAACACCTCCACTTCTGCCGCCATTAATGTCTCTTCAGGCCATGGAAGTGACCAGAAATGGAATGGTTTCATGAACCAGTCAATGGTGGAACCATTAGGGCTATCTCACCTTGCATTTCAAGTTCAAGAAAGGACAATGCCTTATCATGAATTTGGTTGCTCCCTGTGATTTGGAAACAGCCCAATGAAAATATATAAGGAATAAAAATAATGAGTTAAGCAAGTTTTTACTATTTTCTTGTAATCTGTACATGCTATATAGTAAATAGCTATTGGATACCAAGGAGAACTAGCAAATGGGGTTCGTAGTCTAAAATCAGGCTTAAGTGGTCAGTGGGAATTCGTTCCTCCACGGGCCCAGAAAAGCCATTTATAACTGGGTTACGTTAGTTTAATTATGGATAATGTTTTACTGACTATCGTCGTTTTGCCGAACTTGGTGCTTTATGATTATATATTGCATGTCCGTCTCTATTCATAGCTCTATAGGATTGGAAGTTGGTTCTAACCATATATGCTTAAGAGTAAGATGTACCAACCCACAATGTGTTTTGTCGAACTGACAACTCGGCCCTTGTGAGATTTGATTGAGTGTGTTCAGAGTGTTCGAATCTCTGTTCATAACTCAATAGGATTAGTCATCTAGAATACCTGAGTTACCAATTTGAGACAATGGCTCAACAAATAGGATTGAAATTGAAAGATTGTTACTAACAAGTTAATTCAGTGCCTATTATGCTGGTTTGTGTAGCCTTTAACATGTTATGTGGATGTTAGTTGGCTAAAGGAAAACCAAACAGGGACCAACCACAACACTTGCAAAAAAAAAGGACCAAGTAATAAGTTCCTCAAAACAACAAGTACTCAAACATCGAATAACCAACGTACAGTCAAACTACATAAAACCTTGACAGCCAAACGAAACAGCAAAAACTGGCCGATCGGAACTCATGGCGATCCTATACGCGGCGGTGGCTCGTGGGACGGTGGTGTTAGTAGAGTTCAGCGAGGTAACAGGAAACACAGGAGCAGTAGCGAGAAGAATCTTCGAGAAGCTTCCATCAGAAGCAGATTCGCGGCTTTGTTTATCGCAAGACAGATATATATTTCATATACTTAGATCTGATGGACTTACTTTTCTCTGTATGGCTAATGATACTTTCGGAAGTACGGATTTATCCTTTTTTCACGGTTTTTCTCATTGAGCTGTTTTATTTTTTCTGATTAATTTTGATTTGACGTTAACTTTTGTTAGTTATTGTCGTATTTCGATGTCTCTGCTGATTAAATGATTTTTTTAGTTATTATTACGGAGGATTGAGTTTTGTGGCTTAATTTGATTTTATTTATGCGGAAATGATGTGGAGGATTTAGTGTTAATTTTGTTTAATGTTGTTGTGATAGTTTAGTACAAGTAGTTTATGAGCTGAATTGTATGGATTTAGCTGTAGATTTTGGATTCATGTTAGAATTTTATGTCAATTTAAGTTTCGTGAATTTGCAATGTCATTTTGAGCTGGATTGCGCTTTAACTATAGATATTTGAGTGATTTGGATGGATTGAATTAAATCGCATATGTATATTTTTGTTAGGTTAACTGCGGATGAAAGGGAGATTTTGGTGTTTGTTTTGTTATATTTATTGACTTTTATTTTGTTCATTGATTTAGGAAGAGTACCGTTTGCATACTTGGAGGATATTCATATGAGGTTTATGAAGAACTATGGCAGAGTGGCACCTTATGCACCTGCTTATGCAATGAACGATGAATTTTCGAGGGTTTTGCATCAGCAAATGGAATTTTTTTCTAGTAATCCTAGTGCTGATACTCTCAACCGTGTACGAGGTGAAGTTAGTGAGGTGACTATCAATTGTAGTTATGGAAGTTTCCTGTTATGCATATTTGTGCTTCAGTTTTCATAAGACTCTTAATTTGACATAAGCCGAAGTGCATAAAAAATGGATATTTTTCCTGATTATTCCCGTTTTGTGAATGTAATTGCTCATTGCTGAAGGATCACATCTATTCCCCACAGTCGGGCAATTATTTTATGCATAATTTTAGGGGGATGGAAGTGTAGGGTTTGTGCTGTTGAAAATTAAAGGCTTTCAGGACCTCTACCAATATCATAGAAGATCTAATACACTGCAGTAGCCAAAAGTACGTCTCAAATGCTTTTCATGGTAGCTCATTAGCTGCAACATATCTTTGTTTGAGTTGGGTTTTCTTAAGTCAAGTTTTGTTGTTTCTTCCTCTAGTCCTTGAGAGGGGTATAAGAATCGTAGGCTCGTAGCTGATGGTTTATAGTCATTCTATTTTCATGTTCCCGTGCTAACTTGGAAGCTTTTGTGCAGATTCGCACAATCATGGTAGAAAACATTGAGAAAATTCTAGAGAGAGGAGACCGCATTGAGCTTCTCGTCGACAAAACGGCGACAATGCAGGACAGTGCATTTCACTTTAGGAAACAATCTAAGCGTCTTCGAAGGGCTCTTTGGATGAAAAATGCGAAGCTGTTGTGAGTATATATGATTTTCGTATAACTATTTAATTAATCAATACGTTATTTCTTTGATCTTGTTGCATAGTGGCACTTTCTATGATTGGAACATGCAGTTGTTTGTCAAATCCATGGAAAAATTAACTATCGAAACCATACTTTTGCAAATTGGAAACTGACAAGTGAAACTATGAAAGAGAAAACAGTTTCGGTTCTCCCCATGAATTTATAAGACATGGCATTTTCCCCCTTTCTCCCTGTGGATAAAGGAAAAATTAGAATGTGCATATTAATACATGTGAATTTGTGCTATTGAAATTTCTCAAGGTCTTAATGTACCAAGCATACAAAATTGTATATTCAATTCAAGTTTGCCAGCTGTTAATAAGGACTTCTAACTACCACATTTCTGTGTTTGCATTGTAGGGCCCTGTTGACAGTCTTGATTGTTGTGTTGCTGTACATAATAATTGCTGCTTGTTGTGGAGGCATCACTTTACCTTCTTGTAGATCTTGAATGACTGTATTCTTGGTGTTGAGTTTCTCCTAAGGTATTCTAAAATGATTCTGAGATTCTACAGAAATATATTCACGGCGGGTTCCACAGAACTATATGAACTGTCGAGGAGTATGTGTTTCAAGAGGAAGAAATTACGCCCTGCATTCTTGCGATGTTGTTCCATTTGGTGTTGGTAAGGTGATTTATTTCGTGAAGCCCGATGATGCATATCCATCATCGTTTGATCAATTCTTTGTGTATATTGTAAATGACAGAATACTAGTATTGTGCGATTTGTTGTTAAGATTCGGAAGAAGTTTTTCGATCTGTCTCCTGCTGGTTCTGCAACGTTGAGTTGCTTCATTCTTTTAGATTTAACACTACCTATGAAAACCCAAGTTGTTTATTCTCCGAAACAATTGTGTTCAAGATGTTTGCTTGATGTCTTGTGAGGGTATCTTGTGTTCTTTCTTCATTCTGATCTGGGTAGCCATCGAGTGACTGTCAGGCTAAAATTTAGCTGGCTCTGTTTCTTCTGGAAAATTATGTATTATGTGAACTTCATTTGTGTACTTCATACTATAAATATGGTCAAGGACCTCCTCTGCTTAAGTGTTTGGTCTCTTTCGTTCTTTAATCTCTAAATTTTCAGAAAATTTTCAACTAATTGCTCGTGGAAGTCGGCATGCACATGATTTGGTTCACTATGATGGTGTTGTGGAGTTAAGAAGAAGAACGGATGAAATTTCTCGTCGGATGGGCAGGAGTTGGATCTTTGGTTTATATTGAACGAATACACTGGTTTCAAGTTTCAATCTGTCCGGTGAGAGGCAGAAAAAGTATAACCATTATGCAAATGCAAGTGCGTATGGGGTCCCATGCCCATCTTTGACACTCGTCACCTCCATTGTTTACAGGGCCAGAATCAGCAACTAGCCTTGCCTTCTGTTTATAGGTCGACTGGCGACCGCCCCACGAAGAAACTTCACTTTGAATTTTGATGATGGCCATCCCTTGTCGAACAGTACATTTCTCCAACACTAAACACGTAAGTTTGGTACTTTTTTTTTTGTCTTTTTTTTTAATAAGTTGCTAATTCAGGAATCTCTTGCAGTGTGATGCCTTTCTATTTTTAAAAATGAACGTGAAGACAAATTTTCCATTCAGAGAAATTGCGCCATTATATTTGTTTGAGGAGGTGGCTACACAAAGGTATCTTTTTTCTTGGTGGCAACCACAGATGCCTTTCTGTCGTCTTCTCTTAGTATAATCCATTATTTGCAGCTATTTTCTCTACCTTTTGACCTCCTAGTCTCCGTGTTGTGGACTGAAATTCAAGCTTTTAATCTCTTAGTTTCAATTCCATTCATGGCAACCTGTTTGAGATCATTTTTACTCTCACCAATAACAACTCAGATAAGCAAGGCAACAACACCTTTCTTGTCTTCTCCAAATCGCAAGTTTGCATCGTCAAGAAAAACCAACCAAAGAATTCAATCTAGCAACTTTGACGGCACCATTCTCGAACTGAAACCTGAATGGAAACCAGAGTTTCTAGACTTTGATCTACCCTGGTTTGATCCTACTGTTGGAAGGTCTCGCTTTGACGTGATAGTTATTGGCACTGGCCCGGCCGGTCTCCGCCTCGCTGAGCAAGTGTCACGTTATGGAATCAAGGTATGTTGTGTTGATCCTTCTCCACTTGCAGGTTGGCCCAACAATTATGGTGTTTGGGTTGATGAGTTCGAGAGCTTGGAGCTTGCAGATTGTTTAGACAAAACATGGCCAATGACTTGTGTCTACATTAATGAGCACAAGACTAAGTACTTGGACCGTCCTTATGGTCGTGTTAGTAGAAACAAATTGAAGACAAAGTTGCTGGAGAATTGTGTTTGTAATGGAGTTACATTCCATAAAGCTAAAGTCTGGAAAGTGGAGCACGAAGAGTTCGAATCTTCAATCGTTTGTGAAGACGGAGTCGAGATTAAAGCGAGCTTAGTGGTCGACGCGAGTGGTTTTGCCAGCACGTTTGTCGAGTACGACAAGCCTAGAAACCATGGTTACCAAATAGCTCATGGAATTTTAGCAGAAGTTGACGACCATCCATTTGATTTAGACAAAATGGTTCTCATGGACTGGAGAGATTCACACATGGGAAACGAGCCTTCTTTACGGGTAAGCAATTCAAAACTTCCTACATTTTTATACGCAATGCCATTTGATTCAAACTTGGTATTCTTGGAAGAGACATCTTTGGTAAGTAGACCAGTATTATCATACATGGAAGTGAAGAAAAGAATGGTGGCAAGATTAAGACATTTAGGGATCAAAGTGAAGAGAGTTTTAGAAGATGAAAAATGTTTGATTCCAATGGGAGGTCCTCTTCCTAGAATGCCCCAAAATGTAATGGCAATAGGTGGAACATCAGGAATAGTCCACCCATCAACAGGCTACATGGTGGCTAGAACCATGGCTCTAGCCCCTGCCGTGGCTGGAGCCATTGTTGAGTGCCTTGGCACGACAAGAATGATCAGAGGAAATGCATTACACCGTAAGGTGTGGAAGGAGTTATGGCCATTGGAGAGGAGATGTGAGAGAGAATTCTATTCATTTGGAATGGAGACATTGTTGAAGCTTGATCTTGATGGGACTCGAAGGTTTTTCGATGCTTTCTTCGATCTTGATCCTTATTATTGGCAAGGGTTCCTTTCTTCTAGGTTGTCTCTCTGTGAACTGGGCATGTTGAGTTTGTCTTTATTCGGAAAGGCTTCGATGTCTTCAAGGTTTGATATCATCTCTAAATGTCCTAAGCCACTTGTTAGAATGATGGCTAATTTGGCGCTTGATGCCATTTAATGATGCTAAGTTGTATTCCAAGCTTCAACTATTAAGGGAACGAAATGATTTCTTATCACACAATACAATACAATCACTCGACAAACAAATAACAAATAAAGCAGTAGTAATTCGGGTTGACAGATATCGTGTGAGTGCTTTTTTTTTAAATTAATTATTACAAGAAAATTATGGATTGTAGAAAATTATGGATTAATACAATGAAGGGCATATTATACAATGGTTGGAATCAAATAGTAATAGAATTAGTATAATATTCGTCAAGATAATAGCCTTGAGAGATTGATTGTAATAGTAAAATATTGTGTTTTTATCCTTTTTAAGATTTAAAAAGATTATAAGAGGGTTTAGTTTGCAATGGGAGAGGTTGAAACTGATATTTTTTTAAAAAATTTGGTCTGTTTCTTATTACTGAATTGAAGCCTTATATGGACTTTTAGCTTACAAGAGATTTACACATAATAAACTCACATAGTTGTCTATAGAGTGGTAAACATTTTACAAGATATAAGTTACATGATTCAATTTAGAAAGTAGTAGTAATACATAAAGACAAAGAACTGCACACAATAATGACACATAAGAATTAGCGTCCTGCACGTAATACTAACACAGAAGGACATGTGTCTTTTAACATAAGGCATCAATCAGTCATGATCTGACATGTTTGTCTTAGTCTCTCCACCAATAGTCTCATAGTAAGGTGAACAGTCATCATAGGTTTAAGAGAGTACTTCATCTTTAAGGCAATCTCTAACCACATACTAAAAAATACAGTATTCTTACTAAAACATACAGTAGTTATAGTGTTTATTTTATCTCACTCTAACCAGTTTTACTCTATTTCTATCACTAAAAAGAATATTCCAAGCATATTCATATATAATATATTTTTTAATTGAATTTAACAATCAAATAATTAATATAATTATTTTACGTATAAAGTACCATTTAAATATCAATAAAACATTAATACATAAAAATATTAGTTTAAAAAAGATACGTTAAAAAAATAAAATATTACATTAAAATTAAAATTTAAAAAGCATTGCAATAATTAAAAATAAAAAAATTATTTGTATAAATAATTAAAAAAAAAATTAAAACTGTTTACCGTAGCTACAGTGCTACGGTAAACTACAGTACCCCAAAGGGATACTGTAAAATTTATGGGATGGAGGGGTCTGGCTTACTACAAAGCAGCTTCACCCACGCCAAATAGGCGTAGGTTGGAGTTGCCCTAAAGAGTCCTCACTTTGGCCTTCTCCTTCCATTGGCCTATACATGTATCCTAGTGGAGGAATACTAGGAGCAATAATATTAGGGTAAAAAGTTATACAGTCCTTGAGTAATACTACGAATAATTTTTTGGTTCCTGAGTTTTCAATATTAGTTTTACCGGTTCCCCACAGGTTAAAAATTCACTACCGTTAATCATTCTGTTAAATTAATCTAACAGATCAAGAAGTAAATAATTTGTCGGTCCTATATATAGTCTTTTCACTTAATTTACCAGTCCCTCTAATCTTTTTGCTTAATTTATCGGTCCCTCTTTAATATACACATGACAGGGGCAAGTATGATATTTCAACCTTTCTGTTAGCTTAATTTAACGGAAAGATTAACAGTAGTGAATTTTTAATCTGTGAGGGATCAATCAAATTAATATTAAAAACTCGGAGACCGAAAAATTATTCGTAGTATTACTTAAGGATCACATAGTTTTTTACCCATATCATTAAGCTTAGTAATTATTCCCTCATATGGTTAAATTGGTTGTTGTAGATCATAGTGGATCATAGTGAATCATAGTGGAGAGTACTAGTGATGTAATGCTTTTACAACAATATGCTCTTTTAAGTTGTTTTGTATTTTTTTATTATTATTCACTAATGTACCAATATTTTTTATATTACCTATTTTATTTCTTATTTAAATCTTATTGTTCAATTACAAGTTTATTTAGTGTTTTTTGTTTGTTCCGATATATAGAGTGATATTATTGTTAACAAAATTAATGAATAGATATTTTGTAAAAATATTTGGAAAATTCTACAAAAGTGTAATTAACCCTATTATTTATAATATAAAAATTATAAAAATTGAATTTGTATTAATCATGACATGTCTAATAACGTATTCATTAATCATGTAATCGGATCATAAATTTCCAACTAAACTAAAGCTCCTTTTTTGTCAATTTATTTTATTTGAATAAAATGATTTTGAATATATTAAAAGATTATATATTTTAGAAAATAAACTAAGGCTTCTAAAGCTACATTTGTTTGAAGGAATTTATTTTTTCAGAAAATATTTTCCTGATTTTTCATCGTTTAGTACTGATAGAAAATAAGTCATTAGAATTATAACTTAAAAATGAATTGGATAATAATAATTATTCTTAAGTTATTTTTTAAAAAAATATTTTTTTATTTAAAATATAAAATTATATTTTTTATATATTTTTAAATATTAAGTGTGTAACATCAAAACATATGATTCTTAAAAATAAATTTAGAAAATTAATTTTCATAGAAATATTTTTTTAAAAAAATAATTATTTTTCAGCCTAAATGAACTCAAAATGGGTTTTGATCTATGAGGCTTTTACGCATTTTTCGATCCAACACTTCTTTGTTTGAAAAATAAACAAACAAAACTATATTTTATCCATATAAAAAAAAACTATATTTTATCCAATCAAAAAACTATATTTTAGAATTACAAACTGCAAATCAAACGAAGTCAGCAGCCAAAGAAACTGCCAATATCTTGGCCACCGAAGCGAAACGCAAATTCCTGAATTGGATTTTAGTCTTTCGTTATTTCCTGAATTGGGTTTCTCTTAAAATCCAAAAAAACTTAATCACATGAGACCAATTCGACTTCCAGAACCCCCAAGTCCCACTATGGGAGTCCCTGAGATCTTTGAAGGCGGCGCGAACGGCGTTATTCGGCGAGCCGTCGTTATTGGAACCGGATTTCCCGGCTCAGAGAATCAAAGTCTCGGCTTGGTTCGTGCTCTTGGTCTTGCTGATAAACATGTCTTATATGTAAGTTTTAACAAAAAATGTTCTATTTTTTAAGTGATTTTGGGCTTTATTTGGTTAAGTTAGCGAATTTTGTGTGTAATTTTTTGGGATTTTAATAGATTTAGAGATGTTTTGGATCGATTGTGCTTAGTTTTAGTGAATTTTTGTGTTTGATTTGTTGGGATTTTGATGAAGTTAGTGATTTTGGGTATGATTGTGCTTAAAGTTAAGTGAATTTTTTTGTTTAATTTGTTCGGAACTTAATGGAGTTTTCAGTGATTTTTGCTTTAATCGTATGTAACGTTGATGAGTTTTGTGTGTAATTTTTGTTGCAATTCTATAAAGAAAATAAAGGTGTTAGCTTCATTGTGTTTTTAGTGATATTGCTTTAATTGTATTCGAAGTTGTTGATTTTTGTGTTCAACTGTGCTGTGGTTTGAATAAAGGTGTTAGCTTCATTGTGTTCTTTGGTAAATTTGGTTTTAATTGAATTTAAAGTTAGGAAATCTTATGCCTGTTGGGAATTGAAGAAAGGTGTGAACTATATTGTTTGTTTTTTGTGTCTGCGGCAGAGAGTTACTAGACCGAGAGGCGGAATCAATGAGTGGTTGCATTGGCTTCCAGTTTCTGTTCACAAGACATTGGAGTATTTGATAAGACAATTATGTGTTTATTCAAGGATTGTAGCTGCTCGAGGGAGGAAAGTTTCTCCGGCTCATTTAGAGAATGGTGGCAGTGGTGGTGTTGGATTGTCATCAATTTTGGAAGCCAATGTTAAGCAAATTGTGAACTTGGCTCATGAGAGTTTCGAAAAGTAATGGTTTGATTTAAGATTTTTGTTATTTGAGTTGTGGCTTGTTTACTGTATCAAAATTGCTTGCCCTGATGGAAATGTGAAGATACTATAATTACTAGATCAGTTTGTTGTGTAAGGTTCTTCTAGTTTGAAGATTTTGATAATAACAATATCTGCACCTGATCATTTTGTATTTTTAATTGTTTCGTGGCCTGCTACACGTGAGACTAATGCGTTTATCATGTTTGATTTTTAGGGATGGTCCATTATTGGTTGTTGCTTCTGGTAGAGATACTATTTCAATTGCCAGCTCCATAAAACGTTCAGCAGCAGGAAATGTTTTTGTTGTTCAGGTGATTTTTGAGACCATATAATATATATTTCAGAAGATTGCATTTTATGTGGCTTATAAGTCATTGAGTTGTTACTGTAAGAATTTTTTTTCATAAATAATGGAGTCACCTGAGATTACATTTTTAGGAACAGATGATGCATGTTCATCTTTGTTTCTGTTCCTGAAATATCTCGGGTAATTAAAGAAGTGTCTGGGGATATCAGTTGAAGATCGGACGTATCACATATTTCTTGTTTTGACCCTAACTTGTTACTTTCTTCTGGACTTCTATTTTGCAGATTCAACATCCTAGGTCGCAATTGAATAGGTTTGACTTGGTGATAACTCCTCGTCATGATTATTATCCTTTGACTCCTCAAGCACAAGAGCAGGTTCCTCGATTTCTTCGAAGGTGGATAACTCCACGTGAACCTCCAGATGAACATGTGGTATGCAAAATCATTGCTTCTATATATCTGTTTATGTAGCAAAGCCTTTTCCCTGTCAAAGATTGAGATTTACACTCATGCACTTTGAAATCTAGTTCCTAACAACAGGAGCACTTCATCAAATTGATTTTGCTGCTCTTCGTAGTGCTGCAAGTATGTGGCATGACGAATTCGCACCTCTACCAAAGCCCTTACTGGTGGTGAACATCGGATGGTCTACAAGTACTTACCTTCCCCTCTCTCTTCCCCTTATGTTCCTCAGTCTGTGTTAATGATTTTTCCATCTAATGGCATTCTTTTTTTTGGGTTATTGGACAAATGAAGTGACTAATGACGAGGTTCCTCGAAGATGCGCCTTGTAATAAATAAAAATTACCATCTTTAGTACAAGGTTAAAGTGTTAAAATAGTCTCCCCATATCCGAACAAGAAGTTTTCTTTCAATAAGTATCCCTGTATTCTTGAACTGGAAAAAAATCTCTTCTAATATGCATATAGTGGGGTAGTTTTCCCCATAACGAGCAGAGAAACATATAGCATTAATGTTTGAAACATGAAATTGAGGTATTATGAAATAAATAACATTCTCTTCCTGATTAAACAATTTGGCTAAACAGGTTTGATATGTTATCTTTTTTTCCCTGTATATACATTTCTTAATTTTTTTGGAACTTTGTGTAGAACCTGAGATGAGATTTTTGTTTAACTATGATCTGTTGTAATGTCAACTGTGTGATTACTCAAATAATTTTGAATAGGTCACTGTCGATATGGAGCTGATCTAGCAAAGCAGTTATCTGCTTCACTGATTAGTGTTCTCGCAAGCTGTGGGACAGTTAGAATTTCTTTCTCAAGTAGGACAACCCAAAAGGTATAACTGGCATACATGTGATTTCTTTATGTGCGCACTGTTTGACAATTGATACTTAGTGATTTTTATTGTGATTTTACTTACAGATTATAAATATTGTCGTAAAAGAACTAGCAGATGATCCAAAAGTGTACATTTGGGACTGTCAAGGTACATATTCATAGATATAGCTTATTATATATCCATAAGATGTGGACAGTTTCTGATATGTTATAATGGGATGACTCAGAGCCAAATCCATATATGGGACACTTAGCCTGGGCAGATGCCTTTGTTATCACGGCAGATTCAGTCAGTATGATTAGCGAGGCTTGCAGCACTGGGTATGTGTTTTCAACATGCTTAAGCATTTTGAATGCTTTGTTCGTCTGCAGATACTAAATGTTTGGTGTTGTTCCTGCAGGAAACCGGTCTATGTCATTGGATCTGAACGTTGTCGATGGAAGTTAGCTGACTTCCACAAATCTTTAAAGGAACGAGGAGTAGTTCGGCCATTCACAGGCTCTGAGGATGTAAGAAAATATATGAAGCTTTCTATATGTACCAACAGTGTGTGAAAGATAAAAGCTCGGTTGCTTTTGGTGGTTTATTTACGGATGACTATTGTAAAGTTGTTCACTCTCTGTATTAACATGATTATTCTGTTCATTTCTTCTCTTCCAGGTTTCAGAAAGCTGGAGCTATCCTCCATTGAATGATACTGCAGAAGCTGC
>CANYCX011035647.1:0-12390 GCA_948193385.1 Breynia disticha f. nivosa | reverse complement strand
CGAGTCCGCGTACTCGACCTGACACCGCGTACTAACCGGAGACTCGGATGAAAATTTTTACAAAAGTACGCGGGGTGGGTGCCGAGTCCGCGTAGTCTTCACTGACCACGCGTACTCTGGTTCAGACCGCGTTCTTTTATTCTTAAAACTACGCGGAGTGGCAGCGAGGCCGCGTACTCCAGGCTGACCCCGCATAGTTTCCTCCAGTCCGCGTTCCTACCTAATTTTGCATGAAAAATGAGTAAATGTTGTTCTTGGGTATAGAATTTAGTGTGATTTTATAAATTCTAACTTTATAACTTTATTCTATACCTTGAACACATTGATAATTTGAAATAAAATGATATGATTAGTTTATTTTATTGTATGTTGAATGAAGCTGATCAAGTGTTGGTTAGGTCACTTACTAAGTCTTATGACTTATGCAATTTATTGCCTGCAACGCTCGGCAGAAAATTGATCAGCTTACAGTTAAGGAGATAAAGGGTTACGGTTTGCTTGGTTTTTGAAAGATCTTGCTAAAGAAGGATCGAGGTGTGCAGTGCATATCTGTGGTTTAGGTTTTTAAGTTTTGTACATGACTATGCACATTTTCTATTACATGTATTTGGCCAGGTTAATTTATTTTAAAAATGGATGAAACAAAATTCTTGTTTATTGATTAACCTGGAAATCATTTTATAAAATAAGTTGTATAAGTATATGATTATAAAATTGTGGATTGATTAAAAGTTCTTAAATTTATGTTTTCTATTATTGTTATAAATATACTTTAGTAAATCAAAAACTTGATTTCCAGAATTTGAATATCACTTATAGGAGGGAAGATTACATAAGTGGTATTTGAATTTTGGGGTCACAATTCTGGTCACCACAACCATCCAGGCAAGCTACAAAGAGAAGAAATAGGCCTCTAGCCATTTCAAACTACAACACTTACAGTAAAATTGACCTTTGACCACTTCATGCATTAGGAAAGTGGGAGTAGAACATACCTGTTGGTGAGCACAGCAAGTTGTTTACAATAAAAATCCACATAGAAGATAAGACAATACAAAACCATTGGCACAAACCCATGTCATTCAAGTTACAGTACCTGGGCAAAAAATTTTGGTCCATTGGCAAGTTGGTTTTTGGCCTCTGGCCAAACAATAAAGTGAAGAATCAAGAATGTTATGAATAAAGCAATAGGCCTCAAGCCATTGTATGCAATCAGCCAAGCACAAGAAGTAACCTATATAGAAATTGACCTCTGACCATTGGCAAAAACCCAAACAAAACTTACAGTAAAGGAATAGGCCTCTGGCCATTTCAAAAACATTAGTACCTTCGAGAAATTTGTCTCTAACCATTTTAAACATTCTAGGAAGCAATAAGGAAAGTAGGCCAATGGCCAGTGCAAGGGAAAACAGTCAAATGAAGTTTTAATGAGGAGTTACTTGATCCATAACTGTGCCAAGGGAGGAAGAATCAATGGAAGTTTATTCACAATCTGCCAAAGGAACCAAAGTAAGGTCAGTAACATTTCTATAAAAATTTTGGCAGAGTTTCCTTACAATATGGACTAAACACACCTACAGAAGGCTCAATTCCAAGCAATCAACAACAAACAACAATCATACCTTCAGTCATCCTCACATATGCAAACCAATATATACTATGGCCTCTCTTACAACTTTCACAAATTCTAACAACAAAGGGTAAGTCAGGCCTTGGCCAACTAAAAAGCAAAGGGAGGATGCAAACATACTCAGAATTTCTCGTTGGTTGCTTGTCAATGGTGTCATTTGAATTGCATTATGAATAGAGCGTATTTTGACAGTTTCTTGGCATTGGGCTTTCCATTTTGATGTTTGATTAACAAAAAGATCAATGGGTTTTGTGTAGAGGCCTGGGCCCAGCCCATGTGGCTTCCCACCACGACACTCTTTAACAGGGCCATGGCCCAGTCACCCCCAACCCCTCTCCTGCTTCTCACAGGTAGGTTGTTGTCATGAGGATTCGAACCCAGTTCTCTTCCCTCATAACCTTTTAACATCCTAAGATGTCACCAGCCTTTTATGTAGAGGCCTGGCCCCAGCCCATGTGGCTTCCCACCACGACACTCTTTAACAGGGCCATGGCCCAGTCACCCCCAACCCCTCTCCTGCTTCTCACAGGTAGGTTGTTGTCATGAGGATTCAAACCCAGTTCTCCTCCCTCATAACCTTTTAACATCCTAAGATGTCACCAATTGAACCATGGTTCAACTGAAGTTTTTCTCTCTCCTGTTTCCAAACTTGTTCTTTTGAAACTGTATTTGATACTTATTTTGAAGGGTTATGTTTGAAATGAGATTAGTCTGATTTCCTTTCCTATGTAACCCTAAACAGTTTTATAAAAACACATGTTTATGAATGAAGGATGAATGTATATATTTCTCAAATGAATCTCTGAATGTTTATATTTCAAAATTTGGAAAACTCTACACTAAACTTATGATGTCCAGAATTTAGGTATCACCTTTGAGGAATTTATATATAACATCGGGTGATAGTTAAATTTTGGGTGTCACATAAACATTAATCACATATACTTAACCATGCATACAGAGGCGAACACTACAATGGTAAGTGTAGTTGGGTGCACTTACCTCACTCTCCACGAATTGGTTTGTCGCTCAAATTCGATTTGTGTTCCAAACGTCACCCCTACACACATTAAATTGCATTTTAAATCATTCATCACACATTATACCTATTCTTCCATTTACTCTGTCAATTACTCAAAAATCCCCAAATTTTCCTCAAAACCCTAAATTCCCAATCTCCCTTAAATCTTCAGATTTTTGGTTAAATGTTTTTACATTTAGTAACTAGGATAAAAATCTAACAAAACTGTAACAAATGTACCTTATTTCCCACAAATTTTACCTTAGAAAAGAGATTTTATCTTCCTCCCTCTTTGCTCCAAAAAAAACCTTAATGTGGAGGAATCGGATGGAAGAACGGATTTATTGTTAATCCGCAGAAATCTATGAGTTTGTAGGTAGGTTTTGTGTTTGTGATGCCTCAGGATTGTGATTTGGAGTTTTGGAAGTGTTTGAGAGAGTTTGGAGGAGTTTTGTGCCAGTTTGAGTTTTTTAAGTCTTTTTAATATGTGTCCAGACCCAGATAACGTAGGTTTGGAAAAATTAATGCAGGTTGAACAACATACGTTAATCTGGGAAATCAGACTTGAATAACGTACGTTATTCTTCAAGATAACGTACGTTAATCACTAAATTAACGTACGTTAATATAGCCCAGACTGCTACATTTTTCATTTTGGACTTTCTTTCAATCCCAGACCTATATATTCATATATATACATTCTTCCTACTTAAATTAAACATTATTCCAAATTAAAGTGGACATTTTTCGGGGCTTTACAGTTTTAGAACTCAACTGATCATTTTCACTTTCTTTATATGCATATTTCCTATTTTATTTACCAACTTCTGCCAATAAAGTCACAAAAGTACTTTAACGAATGAGTTTAAGTGTGTCCAAACATAAAAAACTTGACAATGCAATCCCACAAAAATTAGAAACAGAAACACAAAAAAAAAATTAAGATAAATTTATACATAAAATTTAAACTAAAACAAAAATTGTCTTTCTCTATCAATTTAATTGTTAATTATCTAACAAATCATATTTAAAAATAGAACATAAACATAATTTATACGACCAATCATAACGCAAATAGGCTCAATACCAAAACTAAAAACATAAAACTAATTATTTTAAACCAACAACAATTAACCCATTGTTAATAACTAAAGGAAAAACACTTTCATGAATGACTCACAATAAGACCACATCCTAAAACAAAACAATAAAAAATGCATTTCACCACAAATTACAAAAAAAAACATAAAAAAGCAAAAATAAAATTTTAGTGAATCCTTCTTTTACTCATGCTTATGGACATTCATTTGAAAGAAAATAATTAACCGTAAAATTATTTCCCAATTAGGAGAAATAACATGAAATGAAGGAATTTAAAATTATTCCTAAAATAATCTTCTACTTTTGGAGGAATGCTCTGTAAACCGTCAGTTCACACATCTCCATTTCATACAATTCCACTTACACTCCCTACCCTTCACACTGCAACTTCTTCACAAGTGACTTTAGAGATACCCGAGATTTGTTCAACCCCTCCCTCATCCCCAATGTAATCTCACCATTTTCCTAGCCATCTCAAAGGACAAAGACGGCTTCTTCCAATCATTTGTGGTTTCCCCCCTGAGTAGCTCAACCCCAAAACTAAATCAACAATTACCAAATTAAGCCGCAAACAATCTTTTACAATAGTCAGTGTAACGCTCTCCATTTTTCGTATTTTTATAATTTAATTGAGAGTTTAAATAAAATTATGTGGGAAAATTTTTGCGAAAAATATTAATTAATGAATGATGGAGAGTGTAAAATAATATGTGAGATTAAAATCGGGTTAGGTTAAACTAACCGGGAGAGAGAAAATTGAGAAGGAGGCAAGTGTCTTATGTCGGGATTAAAACTGTCATTTTCAAATCTCATATATACATATATCTTCTCTTCTCTCATGCCATCACCATCCATACACGATTTCCTTTCCAAAAACCCGAACTGGAATCTGAAAACCTTAACCGAGCTTGGAATAGTTGAGATTGGGTGATTGGGAATATGTATTGGAATTGATGGTTATATTGTTGCTGTTGTGATTTATATTATGATGTGAACATGCTACATTGTAAAGATGGTTAGCATGATTATTTAGGCATGGTGAGGTATAGTTTGATATTGTTCATCATGCATACATATAGGCTCATGTAGAGCAGGTGAAATGAAAATGGCTAAATGCAAGCAAAACTTTAAGATGGGGAAGGTTACTAGCTCTTAGGAGCATATTAACAGTCGTATATAAAATATACGTACTGTGGCACAGTGGAAATTCATTCACACATTAGTGATTGAATGTGTCTGGCCGTTTGCAGACATTAATTCGGCCAATTGCATGCATTGAAAATCTATGGACCATAGTAACCGTAACCATAACTCCCGGCCGACAACGCCCGTTTGCAAACGACATCTAAAATGGCCAAGTGTAGGCATAAATAAATGATTGTGTGGGGTGTGAGAGTCCACATTAGTTAAGACATTGAGAAACATGCATTCCCGATCATAATTGGTGAGGTATGATTTGGTTAATATATTATGTGCCATAATTGGTATGTGTTAAATTGTGGTATGGATGATGTGTTTAGACGAATCCGCGTATTGACTACTGAACCCGCGTTCTTACTTGTCGAACCGATTGAATGGTTTAGTGAAAGTACGCAGAGTGAGGTTGAGTCTGCGTAGTTTTTTAACAGCCCGCGAACTTTGGCCTGACACCGCGTACTACCCAATTCTGTCTTCAACACTACGCGGGTTCGGTGCGAGTCCGCGTTCTAACTGAACCACCCCGCGTGGTGATGATTCAAACCGCGTTTCTACCTGAGAACCTCTAAAAATGCGGAAAATGTTTTTCTTAGGTATGAGATTTAGTGTTATATCCTGAATTTAAAGTTTATAACCTAATTCTATACCTTGAAAACATTAATAATTTGGGTGGTTTAATTGATTTATGAATTATTGTTTGATATTGAATGAAGTCAATCATTTAAAGGTTATGTTGCTTACTGAGTTAAAACTCATGCAATTTATTGCCTGCAACGTTCGGCAGGATTTTTAGACGTTCTTTGGACGAGAGGGGTGCAGTGCTCCGATTTTTAAGTGTGGGAAACGGACCGAGGTGTGCTGAACTCTCTATGGATTACAGTTTGATATCAGTATATGTACATGACGATTTCATACATTCTATTCAATGTATTTTGCTGGGTTATCATTGAAAAAAGAATCACTAGGGTTCATGTTTCATTTATAACCTAGAAAACTTTCTTTGTAAAATTTTTGTATCTATATATATATGTTTATAAAAGAGGGAGCTTTGATTTTTGTCCTTCCATTTTTATTATTCATTATGGTTTGAAAATTATATCCAAAAATAAAAACTTGATTTCCGGGTTTAAGTATCACTTGCAGGAGGGAAATAGACGTAAGTGGTATTTAAATTCGGGAGTCACATTTAGTGGTATCAGAGCCTAGGTTTGTTAAACTTGGGGTTCTGACATCAAAAGTTTTAAAATTTTTTTATTTGATTTTTTAAGGGCATGCATGCTTGAGTGCCATAATAATAGTATGTTATGATACTGGAATGTTGCAAATTAGTCATGTACATTGAAGATATTTAAGGTTTCAATGGAGAGAATTCTTATCTCTTTTTCTTTTGAACTAGAATGGAGGAAGGGCAGGATGAGAGTGCACACGAGGTAGCCAGTTCTCTCGAATCGATGTAGGGGAATGTTAATGCCCCAATAGGAAGCGAGCAAGCACCTGCAGAACCTAATGCAGCAGCTCAGGCACAGGCTCCTGAAGTGCAGCGATTGTTAGACCTAATTGGAGCTACTGTGCGAGAGCAGTTACCCCGAGCTCAGGGGGTAACTATTGACAAGAATTATGGGCACATTAGGAAGCTGGGCGAAAACCCATTTGCTAGTGCCATGGATCCTATGGTTGCTGATGATTGGATGCATGATACGGAGAGGGTCTTGAGGAGGATGCAATGTACTTCTTGTTGGAAGGTGAAGCTGTAAACTGGTGGGAGATGGTCCCAGAGAGCTTAGTGGAGCCTCTCACTATGTTGTGGGAGGAATTTCAGAGAGCGTTTGCTGCTAAGTACACCCCACTGGTGTACAGAAGAGAGAAGAAAGTTAAGTTTCTGAATTTGACACAAGGCGACATATCAGTGGCGGAGTATGAGATTAAATTCAGTCGTTTATCCAGATATGCGCCAGATGAGATAAAAACCGATGAGGCGACAAGGGATAGGTTTGAGATGGGACTAATACCAGAACTCAGTAAACTGGTGGCAGTTCAACCCCCTACCTATTTAGAGCTGCTCAAAGCTGTTTTACGAGCAAAAAAAGCCCTAAACGCGGAGAAGGCTCTTGAACCTAAAAAGACCAAGATTTTTGAAAGCTATGGCAGTGCTAAAGACTCCAATATCCAAAAGTCTAGAGCTTCCAAACCAAAGAGATTTGGTAGCCGAGGAGCAGGGTCTAGTGGGAGACAATTTTTGAGGTGCGGAGAGAAGAGTGTCTCGGTTGGCCATGGCAGAGATGACATAGTGTGTTACTATTGCAAGAAGAGGGGTCATGTAGAAAGAAATTGTTTCCAGAAGAGAGATGATGAAGCTTGGACCAAAAGTGTCCAGAGCAGTGTGGGAAAGAACCCGAAGAGTGTTGCAAGAAGTCGGGGGAGAGGATCTGATGCTAGGAGAGAAGGATCGCAGGCTCGAGGTTCCCGTGTTCAGCAGCCAGCAGCTACTGCAGTAGCACCTCAGGCTCGAGTTTATGCCATCTATAGAGTTGAGGCAGTAGAGGACCCTAATGTTATTTCGGGTACGGTTTCTGTTTTAGGCTTACATATTCACATGCTTTTTTATTATGGTGCATCATGTTCATTTATAAATCATGACCATGCAAAGGCGTATAATTTGACGGTAGAGCCTTTAGGATATGTCATAGATGTGTTTATGCCATCTGGAGAAATATTTCGGGCAAAGAAGATAGTTAGATCTTGCCCTGTACGCATAGGTGAACATGAGTTTTGTGTGGATTTGGTGGTAATTCGATTGGAAAACTTTAGGATGATTTTGGGAATGGATTGGCTGTCAAGGTATAAGGCAGTTTTAAACTGTACTACTAAGGAGATTACAATTAAACTTGACAGCTGCAGGAAGTTGTTGTTGGTTGGAGAGAGAAGGGTTATACCTTTGTGTTTGATTTCGGCAGTTCAAGCGGTAAGTTTGATGAAGGAAGTGTGCGAAGCATACTTGGCTAGTGTGGTCGATACCACGAGCAGCACCACAGGAGTGCCTGATGTTCCAGTGGTACGAGGGTTTCTGGATGTATTCCCATAAGATTAACCCGAACTACCACCTAACATGGAAGTTGACTTCGAATTTGAAACTATCCTTGGTACAACACCGATTTCTATAGCACCTTACCGTATGGCTCAAATCGAATTGAAGGAACTGAAGAAGCAATTTGAGGAATTTCTTGACAATGGGTTCATTAGACCCAGTATTTCGCCCTGGGAGCTCCTCTTTGTTTGTTAAGAAGAAAGATGGGAGTATGCGTCTTTGTATATACTATTGCCAGCTCAATTGGGTGACAGTTAAAAACAAATATCCATTGCCCAGGATTGATGAATTGTTGGATCAGTTGTGGGGTGCAGCAATATTTTAAAAAATTGACCTTAGGTTACGGTATTGGCAATTACATATGGAAGACAAGTCAATACCTAAAATAGATTTCCGAACAAGGTATGGACATTTTGAATTCACTGTTATGCCTTTCGGATTAATTAACACACCTGCAGCATTCATGACTCTGATGAATAAGGTGTTCCAGGCCTATTTGGATACCTTTATTGTGATGTTCATCGATGACATTCTTGTCTATTCAAAGAACCAAGTAGAACATGAAGAGCATTTGCGAATTACTTTGCAAATTCTGAGGAAAAAGCAGATGTATGCCAAGTTCACAAAGTGTGAATTCTGGTTGGAGAAGGTAGCATGTTTGGGGCATATGATTTCGGGTCAGGGTGTTCAACTGGATCCGTCCAAAGTTAAAGCAGTGGAACAGTGGAAAGTGACTAAAAATACGACTGAAATATGCAGTTTTATGGGATTGGAAGGCTACTACATGCGGTTTATTCAAGATTTTTCTATTATGGCAAGACCTCTAACCAGTTTGCTACAGAAAAATGCCAGGTATGAATGGATAGATAAATGCTAGAGTAGCTGTGATGAGATTAAGAAGCGATTGACTGAGGCTCCAGTGTTGACTCTACCGTCCTCTGACGGAGAATTTGTGGTGTATACGGATGCGTCTGGTTAGGGATTAGGGGGTTTATTGATGCAGGATGGAAAGGTTGTGGCTTATACCTGAAGACAACATAGACCACATGAATTGAACTACCCTACCCATGATCTGGAACTTGCAGCAATAATCCATGCCCTCAAAACTTGGAGGCACTATCTTTACGGAGAAACCTTCAAGATTTTCACTGACCATAAAAGCTTGAAATACATTAATACTCAACGAGAATTGAATCTCAGGTAACATATCATCCCAGAAAAGGTGGATAGAATTGCTCAAGGACTATGATTATTCTATTGAATATCATTCCAGAAAAGCCAATGTAGTGGCTGATGAATTGAGTAGGAAGTCGTAGGCGACAGAGGAGAATGTGACATACAAGGTGTAATCACTGTTTGTGCTGAGAGAATTGAGGTTAGAATTACAAGTGATTGAAGAAGGGTTATTAGGTAACATATCAGTACGACCTATGATTCAGGATCAGATCAGACAGCGATAGAGGGAAGATGCTAAATTAGTTGTTGCTCGAGGAAAAGTAGAAGCAGGTAAAGAAACACCTTACACACTGGATGATTAGGGAGTTATATACTATGGTGATAGACTGTGTACCTGACATTCCAGAGGTTAAGGAAGAAATTTTGCTGGAAGCACATGCTTCGCGGTATTCTGTTCACCCAGGAAGCACAAAGATGTACAGAGACTTGAAGCCTTTGTACTGGTGGGCAGGTAAGAAGAAAGAGATTGCAGAATATATGGCAAAATGTCTGAGTTGTCAGCAGATAAAAGCTGAACATCAAGCGCCAGCTGGAAAGTTGCAGTCCCTGTTTATTCCAAAGTGGAAATGTGAGAGAATCACGACGGATTTCGTGATGGGATTACCCCAAACTTTCAGAAAAAATGATGCAGTATGGGTCATTGTAGACAGACTAACGAAGTCTGCGCATTTTTTAGCTGTGACACAAGATGAATCTCTCGACAGACTCGCAGAAAACTATTTTGCTGAGGTGGTTCGTTTACATCGCGTTCCAGTATCCATTGTATCCGACAGAGATCCCCGTTATTCATCAAGATTTTGGGGTAGTTTGCAGGCAGCAATGGGTACCAGGCTGAATTTCAGCACAACTTTTCATCCACAGACTGATGGTCAGTCTGAGAGAACTATACAGACTCTGGAGGACATGATGAGAGCCTGTATACTGTAATTCAGAGGCAACTGGGACGAGCACTTGCCCTTGATTGAGTTTGCATACAACAACAGCTATCATTCCAGCATTGGAATGGCTCATTATGAAGCATTGTATGGCAAGAAGTGCAGAATCCCAGTGTTCTTGGATGTTGAGGGTCTCCGGCAGATTGAGGGACCAGAATTGGTGCAGCAGACAGTTGATAAGGTTCAGATAACCAAAAAGAGTATGAAAGCTGCACAGGACAGGCAGAAAAGTTACACTGACTTGCATAGAAGAGAAATTACCTATGAGGTTGGTGATAAAGTTGTCCTGAAAGTCTCGCCCTGGAGGGGAGTCTTAAGATTTGGAAGAACTGGGAAGTTAAGTCCAAGGTTCATTGGACCGTACGAGATTGTGCAAAAGATTGGACCTGTAGCTTATCGACTGCAGTTACCTGATGAATTTTCGAGGTTACATGATGTTTTCCATGTAAGTATGTTGAGCAGGTACAGATCAGATCACAGCCATGTAATTGAGAAGCTGGAAATGGAAATTTCCGAATATTTGACCTATACAGAGGAACCAGTGGAAATTCTCGATCGAATGGTTCGAAAGCTGCGAACGAAACATATACCTATGGTCAAGGTCAAGTGGAGTTTTCATTCTCCGAACAAAGCTACCTGGGAGGTGGAAGAGGAGATGCGGAGGCACTATCCTCATTTGTTTCTAGACTCAGGTATGATTTAATTTCGGGGACGAAATTCCTTTAAGGGGGGAGCTGTAACGCCCTCCATTTTTCGTATTTTTATAATTTAATTGAGTATTTAAATAAAATTATGTGGGAAAATTTTTGCGAAAAATATTAATTAATGAATGATGGAGAGTGTAAAATAATATGTGAGATTAAAATCGGTTAGGTTAAATTAACCGGGAGAGAGAAAATTGAGAAGGAGGCAAGTATGTTATTTCGGGGTTAAAACCGTCATTTTCAAATCTTATATATACATATATCTTCTCTTCTCTCATTCCATAACCATCCATACACGTTTCACTTCCAAAAATCCGAACCAGAATCCAAAAACCTTAACTGAGCTTCGAATAGCTGAGAGTGGGTGATCGGGAGTTGTAGTAATTGGATTGAGAGCTTGATTCGGTAAGTTTTTCTCAAACCAAAACCTTGAATCACGTTTTTGCTTGTGACCATAATTTTCGAATTGATTTTTCGTTCATTTTAAGTCTGAATTGTGTGGAATTGAGTTTGATTTAAAGGTATCGATGTGTAGTACCGTTAGAATCAAATTATAGGGTTAGTTTATGGTTTAGGGACTTGAAAACGGTGTTTTAAGTGGAAAGGGTTAGAGTGACGGGATTTGGAATTTGAAACTTTAAGTTCGATTTAAAGTTTTGGTGTTATGGTTAGTTTCATCGGGCTTAATTGAGGTTAATTGTATGGCCAATTGGATTGGGTGTTTTATGTGATAGAATTAATTTGTAATTAGGGAAAATGGTTTGGAAATTTTGTAAAGGAATACAGAGGAAATGAAGTGTTGGATGGTGGATAGGGGTTAAATTGTAACCTGGGAAATTTAATGAGTGAGATTGAATTGCTTGGTAATGAGGGAAGATTGAGGTTATTTGAATGTTAGTTGAAACAAATTAATAAAGAAAGAGGAAGGAGAGAGAGGAATGTATTAAATACATTCATAAACCATCATAGCATCGTATAATTATCGTTTAATTAAATTTGATACATTGTTTGGTTAACTAACTTAAACCTTAATTGTGTTTAGGAGGGTCGAAACCAAGTGAAGGATGTTCCTAGTCGGGAAACTAGGAGAGCGTTGTAAGGTAAGCAACTCGAGCGCGATTTCTAGATGCGTGTGTGTTTGTTTATGTGCTTTGTGTGCTTGTTATGGAATTGTTGTGTGTTGAAAGGCATAAAATTATGAGTTTGGTATATTGGATTAAATGGTGTATGATTGATGTTGGTATATGAACATGTGAAAGTCATTTGATTGTGATTGGGAATATGTATTGGAATTGATGGTTACATTGTTGCTGTTGTGATTTATATTATAATGTGAACATGCTACATTGCAAAGATGGTTAGCATGATTATTTAGGCATGGTGAGGTATAGTTTGATATTGTTCATCATGCATACATATAGGCTCATGTAGAGCAGGTGAAATGAAAATGGCTAAATGCAAGCAAAACTTTAAGATGGGGA
>CANYCX011035453.1:0-18782 GCA_948193385.1 Breynia disticha f. nivosa | reverse complement strand
TTTGTGTAATATGTGTATAAGCCGACCAAGGGATAGAAAGAGAACAAATTGATCTCAACTTTCCTAATGTGAGACCCACATAGAGTTAACAACTCTAATTCACCCTTAGTACTTTTTTTAAATAACAGGAAGCATGTGTTTAATTATTTAATTTGATAAGAACCCTAAACAAGGCTGTGTTAGCAATGAATGGGTGGATAAGGACTTATCAATTAAACATTAAACATGTGGTGGAAAGTTATTTAAAATGAGGAAGTTCTTTTTTTTGTTACATATCACTCATTAATTCATATTATGTGTGAGCTCATTACTTTTTCATAGGAAAAAGTAATAGTGTATATGATTGTTTTCTTGAGATCAAAGCGAGACGAAAACTAGTGATTATGGAATTGAACTAGGGGGAAGTCACGTTAAGCCGAAGGTGAAGCAAGAGTGAGGTGCTTCAAAGAGCAAACTTCAATCGTTGACTGGTCGCGCGGTCTCGTCGGTGTATCTTTAGTGTAAAAGTGAGAGCGTTACACATAGTGAGATAATGTCTCATCATGTGTGAGTGGGAGATTGTTGGAAACCACCCATGATGAGTCATGAAGGGAATAATGGACATTTGAGAGTGTCTATTTAATGGGCAAACATAAACCACTTTGGGAGTAGTTTTTGTCTCATATAATAACTTCTCTACCACTTGAGTTGCTCTTCCTCTCTCCCTCATTTAACATTCTGCCGAGAATGTGCTAAAGAATTCAAGGATGAATTCTTTATTTGTGAGACACTAAACACATCCGGAAGAGAAGGCGGATAAAGCCCGTACTCAGTATACGCTCGTATACTCGTGGGAAAGGCAACCAGAACGATCCGTTGGAGTGGCTCTCGGTGTGACGATTTTTCGTTGCGTCAGGAACACAAGTAAGTCGTGTTCTTACCTTTTTTATTTACATCGAGTGCTTTCATTTAGATTTTTTGTGCCCTTAAGTACGCAATGCTGAGAAGTGATCCAAGAGATAAACACGCTTCTTATTCTTTAAATATTGTAGTCGTGCATGAAAACAATAATCAATTATGCTTAACATAATAATTTGTTTATTCTTATCAATATTTTTAAATTTCATGGGCTATATAAAAGCCTTAATATTGTGAATTCTTAGTTCAAAAAAGAAATTACCTGTTTGTTATTGAATTCACATTATATTCAAAAATTATATTTTGATCTCTAATAACTGCATGTATGTGTCTCGTATAAACTCATAAGTTGTAAGCTTATGAATAAATGAATATGAATGACAAGTAGAAAAATCAACCTTTGTTTGTTATTGAATTCACGTGATTTTAAACAATTATTGTGTTGTCTAACAACTACAACTGCCTTCTATAAACACATAAGTTGTAAGCTTATATATCTGTGGTTGAGTGCTTTAAATTTTTGGTTTACGTAGAGTCTTTTTGAAGGAGAAGGAAGAGAATAAGGTAGAAAAATAGAAGAAGATTAAGGAAGAGTTGAGAAATGGTAGGTTTATTTTTTGTGTTTGGTAATGGCTCTGACATTGTAAGAGAAAATAGGAAGCAGAGAAAATACATTGTATTGAAATTTTCGTGTTGTGTAACAAATACAATACAAAACCCCTATTTATACAACTTGCTAAAAACTTGTAATAAATTTTAAATTTATAACAAAGTAAGAAACTTTTCCTCCGTTTCTAACAAATCTAATTTGAATTGTAACCACCTCTAATAAACATAAAAGAAAGAAAATCAAGAAGATGAAGAAAAAGAAAGATAACAAACAAAAGAAGAAAGATCAACTAGAAAAGAATAATGCAAAAAACAAAGCAATTGGTCATAAATCTCAAGATGAATTGAAATCATTTCAAGAACTGAGTTGAAAGCAATGAAAGATTTATTGATTGAATTGTTAAATTACATTGCTTTATACACAAGTTTTTGTATAAGCATAACGAACTTATAACTGAACACTTCAGCATAATTATCAACCACAAAATACTTGTCCACATCAAAAGGATTTATCAAAAAGGAATAACATCTAAGTGAAAGACATCCTGCTTTGCTAATTGGTGCCTTATTAATTACTTAACTTTAGTGGTTTATTATATCTCTTGTCGACATTTTATTTTGTCTTTTACTGTGAATAAAGTGGACTTTCCTCATACAATTGCCTTTTGTTTTCAAATCAGTCTCCATATCAACTTTTTGCAATAAATAACATACCTACTAATTAACAAAATTTCTTACAACTATAAATATATAAAAAATTATACTTATATTAACCTCATTTCAAAGTTTAGTCACAAAATTTACAAATTTTCTAAAGCTTATAATTGTAATAAAATATGCATAAGATTATGCTAACTATGTAGTACTCTCATTAATCAAGGCTTTGGTTTCAAGAAAATTACCAAAATAATAGTTTTTTTGGTGCTTGCTAGTTGTTGACCAACTCAAAAAATTTCTATTCTAATAATAATGGCAAGTCATGAATGATATTTACTTACCATATATCACTATAGACAAATATGTTATTTTATTTATTTTTTTCTCATGTGAAATTGATGTTTCAAACTATTTTAAAAACATGTTTCAACAAAAATAAGAAAAAACAATTCAAGCATAGAATAATTATGTTATTTACATAGGGTACTTATTACTTCTTTATCTTCAAATAAGAAAAAAAAACAACAACTAAAAAACATTACATACATATACCAAAATTACTACAAAAGACTTATAAAGAGTATTATATTACATTTTAACAAAGATCATTTTTCGATTTCGAGGTTCCAATTCTTTTGTGCCCTTAAGTATGCAAAGCTCAGATGTGTTCCAAGAGATAAACACGCTTCTTCTTGTTCTTCAAACATTGTAGTTCTGCATAACAACAATAATTAGTTATACTTAACATTATAATTTATTTATGCTCATCAATATTTTAAATTTCACGGATTATACAAAAATATTAATATTGTGAATTCTTCGTTAAAAAATAAATACCTGTTTCTTATTGAACTCACATGATTTTCAACAATTATATTTTGATCTCAAACAACATTATATATCTCCTATAAATACATAAATTATAAGCTAATATATAAATGAATGTGAATGATATGTAGAAAAACCAACCTTAAAGGCACAACACGTTATCGTTTCCATGGTCTTGCTGATTGGTTTTATTCTCCAGAGACTGCACCAAACACAATAATTTAGATGAACAAACTCACTCAATAAGGCTTTAAAAAATGTCACTAAAAAAATACATTTTACCACCTTCATATAATTTTGTACACGTCGAATTGCATTTGTGAGAAATGTCTGGGCCAAATGAACCTCATGAAGTGTATTTATCTTCCCAACATCTGGAATGAAAGACCTCAATTTTTCCTTCTTTTCATCTATTTTGATACTCAGTTCTGCGATTTCTTGCTCAAGAGCCTGAGAAAAAATCATCAAAAGATTAGAGACAAGTTTTTGAATTGTTTGTTTCTGGTAATATAATAATTCTTAAATAAGACAAGACATAAAAGACAATAATTTATAGTTTACCTCAATTCTATGATTGTCATCCAATGAGAAATTATTGGGACAGTCATAAAAACATGAAGAAAATATCAGAATAATATTCATTCTAAAAGTTCTAAAGAAATGATTTTTATGGCAAAAGATTAGATTCACACCTAGATATCTTCTCAAGCATTTGAGCTTCTAGTTTCAAACGCTTGATTATTCGGCGCAAAGACTGTAATTAATTGATCCAAGTAAAGAAAAAAAGATTAGTAAATTTTAAATTGAGTAGTTTTAAGTTTTAGATAATATACCTCCTCATTTTCCACACATCTGCATGAAAGTTCAAATATTTTATCAATCCCTCAAAACAATTAATTAAAAATAAACAGAAAGAAGCTAAAAAATCAAATTTAAATCAGAAAAAAAAACTGCACACACCCATCTCTCTGTTCACGAGGTTGTTCAATATATTCGAGAATGACATCTTCAATTCTACAAAACCAGTGAAAAATGTTACATATTTTATAAAAAAAATCATTATAAAATAGTTAATATAGAATGTAAAATGAAATCTAAGCAACCTTCCTGTGCTTGCAAAACTGGTCAATCTTCCTTTGGGAGAGAACATCAAGAGACCAATATCAATACCACACAACACAGATAATTCTTTGGCCTTCTTTATTAAACCTTCTCGGCGTTTGGAATATGTTATGTAACGACTTGCCGGATTATCGATTTTCTTAAGGAAAAGCTTTCTACGACCCATTATTTTGGATGAGATGAAATGTAGAAAACTTAACGGAAGAAGCTACCTGTGATTAAGTGTTAAGTCAAGAGGAATTAAATAGGATTGCGAAGATAAGAAGGTAAGGATGCATTAAATCTTGTGGATATGCAGAAAAGGGAATATAGTTATTATGATGTGCCATGTGTCTGAATCTAGTGCAGGATTTTTTTTAGAACTACAGTTGGTACATAAATCTGAAACATGTTAAGATTAATTACATGCTTACGTGGAAATTGACCGAATATTTACAACAACAAAAGATTTTTTGGAAAAAAATTATCAAAAAAATGATACCATCAGAGCTCAACTTCCCTCTTTCTTTCTCTAGCTTTGCATTAGTATCCTCCATACATCTCTCTCCCACTTGTTTTGACCCAACATGAATAAAATTTACAAAAAAAAAGCATTGTGAACCAATCCTTGAACAAATTCATTAAGCAAAAGAATAGAATTTAAATGATAGTTGAACTAAAAAAGTTGAAATAAACTCAAACTGAAACAATGTCTTTATAAATTAAAAGAAGGGAATAATCGAAAAGCTAATCAAGAAAGAGTTTTAAGTAAATGTTGTTTTTCATTATTGATCAATAATACATAATGAGTTATTTATACAAAACAAAAAGGAAAATAATTGGCACGTGACTCACTAACGACCAACGAAATTCGTAACTAAATCTCCTGCACAAAAAATAAGCTAACTAAGCTGACTGCCATTTGGAATCTTCTCAATTCGTCTAGAATACCTAGTTTGGTTATGGTTAATATCCTCTCGCAAACTGGAGTAGTCAAGTTATGAATGCCCAACATGGAAATATTGGAATGAAATGATGGGGGAAAGGGCCTTAGTGAATCAATCGGCCAACAGAGAGAGATCAAATAGGCAGAAGCTTAAGGCGTCTAGAATTAACAAATGTTGAAGAATAAAGTGATTATCTCCTAATTTGTTGTGATTAGACTTGATTTTTTTTTCTACAATTATCTTGTATTACATACGAATCCTTTATTCTTGAGAAACAAGTAAAAAAAAAGTGCATAAATAAGTCATGTATTGGTTGTAAAAAATATACGATTTGAATAAAAAAAACTTCATTCTCAGTTACTTCAAACATCAAAACTTCATGGTATTAGAGCAGATTCACTATAACTGAATCTCTATTTAGAAAAAAAAAACTAAAAATCACTCATGAATATGACTACTGAATCCATAGATTCAGTCCCTATATCATCCGCTCTTACTATACATGATCAATTTAAAAATTCCAGTTTCATTTCTGGGATTATTCTTTATGAAACTAATTATGATACCTAGTCTCAAATTATTGAAACACATATCACTGGTTGTGAAAATTTTGATTACATTTTCTCAACCTGACTACCGAATCTACAGATTTAGTCCCTATATCACTGATTGTGAAAAAATTGATTACATTATGAAAGATTTATTAATTGAATTGTTAAATTATATTGCTCTGTACACAAGTGTTTATAAAAGCAAAGAAAATAGTAATTGAATCTTGGGAAGAAATGACAAAGCTGTTACGCTGACGTCAATCAATTTAGTTACAATGACTTGTACAAGCCTAACAAACTTATAACTGAACACTTCATCTTGATTATCAGCTTATAACGAACTTATAACTGAATACTTGTCTACATCAGAAGGAATTATCAGAAGGGAATACCATTCGTAACCCACTCTACGCATTGCCCTACTTACTTGATATGATAGTTTGTCTAACATAGAATACACACACACACTCATATTTATGTACCTTTTATTTTTCAAATCAATCTTCATATCAACTTTTCACCATAAATAACATACCTACTAAATAACAAAATTTTCTGCGGTTATAAATATATTAAAAATTATGTTTATCTTAACCGAATTATAAATTTTTGTCACTAAATTTATAAATCTATCTAAATTTTACATTTTTAGTAATAAAATATGCATAAGATTATGCTAAATATACGGTAATCTCATTAATCAAAGTTTGAGTTTCTAGAAAATTACCTATATATCAGTTTTTGGTACTTGGTAGATGTTGGCCCACTAAAAATTTGGTATTCTAATAATGATGGAAATTCATGAATAATACTTACGTACCATATATACCTACCGACAGACATGTTTATTTAAGCATAAACACCTTTTATTGATAACGTTTAATGTATATTGCTATTGGATTTTTTTTTTCTCATGTGAAAATGATGTTACAAATTTCTTTTTGGAAACATGTTTCAACAAAGATAAGAAAAAAAAAAAGATGGAATAATTATGCAAACTACGTTGGGTACTTAACATTTCTTTAACTTCAAATACGAAAAAACAACTACAAAATATCACACATATACACCGGAATTTCTACAAAACTCTTATAAAGGTTAATATATTATATTTTAACAAAGATCATTTTTCAATTTTGAAATTTCAATTCTTTTGTGCCTTTAAGTATGTAATGCTCAAATGTTGTCCAAGAGATAAACAAGCTTCTTTTTATTCTTCAAACATTGTAGTTCTGCATAAGAACAATAACCAATTATACTTAACATAATAGTTTTTATGCTTATCAATAATATGAAATTTTATCAATTGTAGAAAAATATTACTCTCTATATAAATAAAATAAAGCTGAATCATAAGAATCAATGAGAGAAAAGTATTATATTTTTTTTGAATTCTCATAATTTTGATTTTTTAATTAAAATTTAATGTATTGTTCCTTGGCTTATCTTAATATGTTACAGACAGGTAAAAAGTTGAAATTGAAACACAACACTAAAACTAAAACCTACTCTCCCCTGATTGTTTTTGTGATTATCATCGCCCCATCTCTCTTTCATCCTCACCTTCATCAACTCACTCTCTGGACTCTCCTTTTGGCACTCTTTTTCCCTCCCATTCCAACGACTCTCTCCTCCTCAACCTCTCTTTTCCTCTCAATTTTTGTCTTCTTTCATTGTCTCACAACCCATTCTCACCCTCTCTCTCGTCAGCTCTTACCCTCTCTCTCATCGTCTTTCTATCTTTATGAGCCTCCTTTTATCTCGACCCACACTATTTTCTCTGCCTCATCTCCCTTTCGGCATCCCCTTCCTCTGTCGGGTCTGTCCATCTCTCCATGCTTGTCCACCCGATGCTTTTCTCTCCGCCAACCTTTTTTTCCTCCCCTTTTTGCGTCAAAATCCAGCAAAGGGTAAGGTGTGCTTTGTTTCTTTGCTCTTTAGTTTTGTTTGATGCTACTCACTAACCTCTCTTTATGTACTTCGGGTTGTATATGAAGGTGATAAAGCGTTACTCTGTGCTTGATTTCTATAAATAGGAGCTTGCCTCTTTTCCTCTCAATTTCTGTCCTCTTTCATTCTCTAATGACCCATTCTCACCCTCTCAATTTGTATCCTCTATCTCTCTGAGCCTCCTTTTCCCTCGGCCCACACTATCTTCTTTGCCTCATCTCCCCTTTGGCATCCCCTTCTTCTATCGGTTCTCTCCATCTCTCCATGTTTCTCCACGTGGTGTTTCTCTCTCCGCCAACCTCTTTTCCTCCCCTTTTTCGTCGAAATCCAGTAGGGAGTAAGGTGTGATTTTTTCTTTGTTCTTTGTTTCTTTTCTTTAGTTTTGTTCAATGCTACTCACCCACCTGTCTTTACGTGCTTCAGGTTGTATATGAAGGTGATAAAGCATTGCTCTGTGCTTGATGTCTGTAAATAGGAGCTTGCTAATAATTCTGACGAAGGGTTTGTTTGTGGACGGTTTCCATCATAAAGGAGCTTTACAGTTAGTTTTGTTTTTTTTCCTGCCGTTGAGTTGAAAAATTTACAGTTTTTTTAATCTCTCTATGATGGTTGCACTTTATGCTCTAGGTTAATCTTAGGTTAATTGGTTCTTGAACACGCATGTATAATACTTTGTCTGACTATCATACGAAAACAATTAAATTCCAACAAATATTAGTGGTTAGATAACATTTTTTAATATACTCAGCATTAGATGTTATATGAAAGCCTTTTAATGAAGTTCATGAATTTGGTGAAAAGGTTTTGAAGGAGCTTGATTACACCAGAGTATTATTTTATTGACAGAAACTCAAAAACAAAGATCAAGTGAAGAAAATTGACAGTAATAAATAAATTGCAAATAAAAAAATAATAATAACAAAAAAGCAATATTAATAAAAATCTAGCTCCGATAAATATCTATCTATTCTGTAATTAATCACAGATAACAAAGATAATTAAAATATTATTACAGAGAAGTTATAATTATCGACAAATGCCAAATAACCAATCTTTACTTAGTCGGTAGTTTCTAGACACCCCTGCAACTACTTCTCTGATTAAATAAATAATTTCTAGGACACCCTAAAAGATTTAATTTACCAACCGCACTAAAAACTATAAAGACCTTGCCTAAAGCAACAAATCTGGACAACTGTAATTCATTTATGTAAGATTATTTCAATCCATTAATGGCATACCTTTAATTTGTCACTTGTGTTAAAATACGCAATACAACGACTACGCATTAACTCACATATTACTGTTATGTTAACTAATCTAACTGATCACATTAAATCAATACCATAGAATCAACACAAAAATGAAATAAATACAGTAATAATATTAATAATAATAGGTTTAGACTATCATAAAAATACAAAAATAAAACTTCAAAATGCCAGCACTAGAATAAAAACTTAACTACTAATGACAGTAATCAACATCCTTATCTAGAGAAAAAAATGAATGGCTTCTTAAAACCGAATAGCTAAAAGAGATAAGGAACCCTAATAAAGAGTCTTAATGGTAATTAAATAGTCTCTACTAAAACCTAAATAATAATAATGTCTAAAACAACCTTGGTCTTCTTAATTTTCTTAAAAACAACTTTTGCTCCGTTGAATCAGTAGACAACGCGCTCAAGTCTCGAGTACGCATTGTGGAAGCATTATTACACGAGGTCGCTCTGACCACACATTTTTGCATACTAAAGTACGCATGGTGGACTACGACAATGCGTAGTATTGTGTCCAGTGCGTGTAGTTTTTCAGATATCAAAATCTTCTAAGTGTCGACCAATCTTGTTCCAAATTTGCTCAATTAGGCTCGAAATATTATCTAAGATACAAGACACAAAATTGTCTCAGAATAAACAATTAATGAAACAAAAAAAATGTAAAATAATAAATAAAAAGAAAGAAAAAGAATGCATAAAATCCAATCTAACGTTACTCAATTCTAATTTTATATACCAAAGCTTCTCTTTAAATTTTATTTATTCAATATAATGAAATTGATATGTTCTCTCATGATAATGTAATGTTTTGCAATCAAATTTTTTAAGCTGAAGTGCATTGTCAATTTCAGTTATTTGGGGATACTGAGCTATGGTTGTTAAGTAAACAAAAAAAATGCATTCTTGTGATTGGCTAAAAAATGCATTGTTCTAACTAATGAATTATTGTATTGTATAATTTAATGTTGTTTCTTAGAAATTGATAAGATTGTAAATTGTCTCAATATATGTTGCTTCATATCTGTCATAAAAATTTTCAAAATTTCAAAATTCATTACTCATTTTTTCACACCACTAGGCTTTATTTCTTCTTTTCCTAAAAAAACAACCATTCATTATATTAATTAATTATAAAATGTAATAATTCATTAATCAGTATTTAACACTTGATTTGAATATATAACCAACACATATCAGTGGTTAGATAATATTTTTTAATATAAATTTTTCCTTCAGCTAGCTAAGTAAAATACACTAGGCCTGGTTATGTTTTTGAATGAAGCTTAACATAACCTCAAATGCACCTTTTCTTATTTGTTCTAGCTTCTTGTAGGACTGAAGGTACAAAGAAAGCCAAAGGCATGCTCTTTTCTGAAGAGGTTTGACTCTGATTTCTATCTTTTAATCCACAATAAATTTAAAGCAACCTTCCTTTGGTTCTCATTATATTCATAAATTATATGTGGAGGATTAACTCATATTTATGAGAATGTGATCATTTGAGCAACAAAACTAAATCTTTGTTGTTCAATCACTTTCAGAACCTTTGCAAGTGGCTTGTCCAACTTCTAATGGCTCTTGACTGCTTGCATATAAACCATATTCTTCATCGTGATGTAAAGGTTGGTTACACCTGCTTTAAATTCAGTTTTCTTCAGATTTTTCAATTTGATTGTACTAACAAAGTTTATTAAGTTCTTTTAGTATTTAAATATTTTTCATTCAAAAGATGAGGATATTCGTTCATGGCAAAGATAGGTATCTGTCTTACTTTTTCAATTTTTTAATTTAAATTATTTTTTAATATTAATTAATTATTATAATAAATAGTTTTAAATGTTAAAAGAATTAAATGTGATGAATTTTGAGTTGTTTCAAATTTTAGCCTTTTCACATCCTCATTTTAATTTGTTTTTGTAATAAATTAACTAAAATAAAAGTAGGAGATTGAATGTCTCACACTAGAAAGACACAACATCCAAAATTAAAGTAAAAATAAAGAAGCTCACTTTGAGAGAGATGAATTCAGTCCTTAATGTGTGTCTCTTCCAATGGCTATTCATGTTGTTTCTGGTGATGAAGATAGATAGCAAGGTGAATTTGATAAGGGAAAGTGCTATTATTCAAGTTTGTTATTTAAGCTTGCATTCATCAATCAATGAGGAAAGGTTCTTTGATTCACTTGATGAATTTATATTCTCATGTAATGACATGGTAATATTGTTCATTTGTTTAAATTACCTTGAAGCTTTATTGAGAGTAACAAAAACCCCAAAAGAAAGAATGGAGCAAGCTTTTTCAGTCCTCTACTTTCACATCGAAGAGTGGAATATATTGTGTAACATAACAATCCTAAAAGCATAATAATAATGATGTACATGTGCATCCATATATTTTCAGTGCTTGAAATGAAATTCAAAAAATGTTGGTGATGCCCACAACAACTATTATGTACCTGACCACCACATAATGAAACACGTCAAGTTGAAGCAGCATGATATGAGTTACAAAGACTGAAACAAATTTAGTAGATTTTACTATATTTGTGTGTCTTGGAGCATATAATTGAATATATATCAGATAAGTTTAATTTAATTTCTTCCAGACCCAAATTATGTGAATTCAATCATATTATATTATGGGTTTTAAAAAAAAATTTTACAATCCGCGTGAACGTGAGCCATTGACTAGTTATGAATAAATCTATGACATGTTAAGATTAATTGCATGCTTATGTGGAAATTGACCAAATATTCCCAACAATGAAAAAATTTTTTGGCAAAAAAAATTATAAAAAAATGATACCATGATAACTCAACTTCCCTCTCTCTTTCTCTAGCTTTGTATTAGTGTCATCCATACATCTCTCTCCCACTTGTTCTGACCCAACATGAATAAAATCCATAAAAAAAAACTATGAACCAATTCTTGAACAAATTCATTAAGCAAAAGAATAGAACTTAAATGATAGTTGAACTAAAAAAAATTAGAATAAACTCAACTAAAAAAAACTCTTTATAAATTAAAAGAAGGAAATAATTGAAAAGCTCAGCAAGAAAGAGTTTTAAGTAATTGTAGTTTTTCATTACTGATCAATACATAATGAGCTATTTATACAACACAACTAGAAAAAAAAATTGACATATGACTCACTAACAAAAAAAGAATTAGTAATTGAATTTTTTGCCAAAAATATCATTGTTTGTCTTTGTGTTGATTTGAAAATCTTTTATCACTTTTAAGAGTGTTGTCATTATCAAAAGGGGAGATTGTTGGATCAAGGGTGATCAACATTTGAGTCTTTGAACTTAGTTTTGATAATGTTCTAACTCATAAAAGCTCTAAAGATTGATTCGCAGGATAAAGATGAAAACTGCAGGAAATTAACATATGCTTAAGTCAGAATTAAGATACATTAATCTTGTGGGAATCTAGAAATCCAGACTTTTAGAATTCCAAGATAATGTACGTTAAGGTTACACGAGAAACATATGTTAAGGGCAAGTAACATTACATTTTAAATAGCCAAATGTGTCTCGTTTGTGGTTAAGATTTTGTTTCCAAATGACTAAAAATACAAAACCAAGAAGTGTTAGTAACATACGTTACTAAAGGATGAAAACATACGTTAAATTCATCAAGTCATGCTTGAAAAATGTGTCACGTTCGTGACGAGTATTCTTCCCAAATTAACCTGAAAGATGCAAAATATGGTTAATTTGGTCGATTTCAATTAACTAACTAAATTAATTTTCAATCAAACTCTTAGAAAAAATAACTGAACCAATTAAATTTGTTTTAATCGAATTGAATTAAATATATTTTCAATCAGTTTTTTTAACCATTCGTATTAAAGATAAATGTCATTTTGCTCATCTATTTCACACCTATTTTCATGACATTTATCAGGTTTTTCAACCAATTTGGCAGTACTTCTGCCTAATTTTGGTAATTTCTTTGTCCTCATGTAACTCGTGGAACTTTAAGCACACAAAGGCAGAATTTGGTTCGAAACAAAACGAAATAGGGAGAAGCACAAATAGCAGAGAGAAAATGGTTTACAGAACGACCTCAGCAAACTGATTTCTAAACTTTTCTAACTCATCTATAATTCCAGAAGATACGGAAGATTTTCGATGGATCAGAACGGCCTAGGAAATAATTTTTATAAACCGTTTTTCAAACCGTTCCATTTCACCAAAGTTCTAGAGCATTATGAAGGATCAAAATAATTTTTGAAACGGTTTACTCCAAATCGTTTCCCAAAACGTTCACTTCAACTAACAAAACAGAAGGCTTCTTGAGGATCAAAACAGTCTGCAAAACGGTTTAGCTAAACTGTTTCCTAGACCGTTTCACCTTGAGAATTCGTGCTGGACTTTAGAAAACGACCCATGAAATGGTTTTCTAGTCCTTTTTACGGGGCCATTCCCAACTTACTGTACTGATTTTAGGGTTTTCGTATAAATAGACTTTAAGAAAAATCAAAATGCAGTTTTTGGATTTTAGAGCCATCAACACAGTAAGGAGACAATTACAACATGAGAAGAACGAAGATTTAAGTAGGGAAACCACCATACAAGGAGATTCCTGGTATAAACTGTAGATTTGTTAACTCTTGTAAGCAATACCATGGGTTACTTTTTTGTTGTATTGGTTTCTATTTGTTTTGATAGCTGGTTTAACCATAGAATGAACTAAACTTACATGGATATCTACATTAGACGAGTCCTTTGATGGATTATATGTTGTCATTTGATTGTTTGTTGGTTTTAATGAGAATTAGTGAGGTTTAGCTATGTTGTTGAGCTGAATGATTTTTTGTGAGCTAAATTACTGACTTCGCATTAATTAATTGAGAAATTGTTTGGTGAATTAGGTCTAGCATAGCTAAAAGGAGTTGCCTATGCTTCTAGAGACAGAATTAGAAAAATCGTCCATATTAGTGTAGAGCTAATAGAGAAATGTATAAAATGATAATGCTGGATTGGGAGTTTTAGCTTAAAAGAGATTTTGACTAGTCAACTTAATCTTAGTTGTTAATATAATCGAGAGACATTTTAACATAGAATAGATATTCCCGCCGTCCAATGCTCATTGATATTTAAATAATCAAATTACACACATATGAAATCTTATGAGGACTCGAGTCTAGATATCTGCTTATTCCCATTTGAATTCACCCTATTTTCTAGCATAACTTTAAATTCTTTTTGCCTTGCTGACTTTATTTTTTTGTATTATTATTTCCATTTCATAGTTTTAATTTGAAACCCAATTTTGTTATATTAGATAATAGATTAGGTTGTTAGTATTAGTACTTGTCTGTCTCTGTGAGATCAATGCTCGATACTCCGGTTTCTATATTACTGTTTGATAGGTACAACTTCCTAGTGAGTTGTGGTATCAACACCACTTTATAATTTACGTATCAAGTTTTTGGTACCGTTGTTGGGGACAGTTCAATATTAAGAACTCATTCTGTTTATTAATCTAGCCATTTTTATTTTTCTTTTTTGTTTTTATTTTCTTTTACTTACTTTTCCACTGGATTTTACGCTTGTTATGTTGACTATTCTTGTAAGTGTACAAGTGCTTTATGACTCGGAGTGATAGTTCCAATCTCATCAAAACTGATCTTGAGATTGAACGCATAGTCCTCCTTCGATGTCATGAACAGTTATTGAAAGATAAAGCTACAATTTATCTCAAAAGCAAAAGCAACTCAAATTCAGAGCACTGAGTAACTCTAGCCATAGCAGAATAGAATCCAAGGACCATGTTTGACTATGCTTGACCGGACATGACTGGTACTACTTCCAGCATAGTCAGATCAATGGTGGCGGCTAACAACTTTGAGATCAAGCTGAATGTCATCCAGATGGTCCAGCAATTTGTGCAATTTGATGGCTGTAAGATGAGGATCTTAACGCTCATCTCTAAAACTTTATGGAGATATGCAACTCCTTCAAGATAAAAAATGCATCAGATGATGCTATCAGACTCATGTCGTTCTCTTTCTCTTTGCAGGGGCACGCCAAACAGTGTCTCAACTCGTTGTCACGATAATCCATCGATATTTGGGATCTATTGGCTGAGCGATTTTTGGCCAAGTATTTCCCACTTTCCCAGACGGCCAAGCTGAGGAACGAAATTTCCTCTTATGCTCAAATGTAATTAGAGACTCTTTACGACACATGAGTAGGTTCAAGGATTCACTTCGATGATGCCCACAGCATGGACTTCCCACTTGGATGCAGGTTTCAGACTTTCTACAATGGTCTGAACCCTAAAACTAGACAATCAATAGATGCAACAACTAGGGGGACAATGAACATTAAGACATCAAAGGCATCCCAAGGAAATCATTGAGCGAATGGCCATGAACAACTACAAATGGGGTGCTGCTAGAGCCAGACCATTACGATAATCGAGAGTTTACAATGTGGACATAGTCACTGCTTTGGCTGCATAAGTTGATGCACTTAGTAAGAAATTTGATGGTATTTTCTTTCCCTCTTCTAGTTCTGCTAACCATGCTTTGCAGGTTGATTCTCAAGACGATAGCTAGAATGCACAAGAATGCCACGACATTCATAACTATTTTGGACAATAATGTCAACAACATTAGAACAACCCATACAGTCAAAGCTACAATCCAGGATGGCAGAACCATCCAAATTTTTTATGGAGAAGAACGCAGCCTAACTAACCTCTAGGTTTCTAACAACTGCAGCAATAAAAAACTCAACAATAACAGGCCCCTCTGACAGAGGAAAAATCAAGCTTAGAAGATATTCTCTCCAAGTTTATTCAAGTTAGTGATGCCTATTTTCAGACAGTGGAGACCTCAGTTTGCAACAATGAAGCATCACTCCACAACTTAGAAAAACAAGTGGGGCAATTGGCGAAGGTAGTCTCAAAAAGACAGCTAGGTGCTATACCTGGCAATACAAAAGGCAATCATGCTCTGGAGTGGTCGAGAACTTCCTCAGGTGCCAAATACTATTAAACATACATCATCTAAGACATCTGTGTAGGTACCTAGTGAGACTACTCCACAAGATAACGAGAAGGATACGACTCGACCTCTGTTAAAAATTAAAACCAAAGAGCCAATTCAGAAATATAAGCCCAAGATCCCTTATGTGGCTCATTTGAACAAAGAGTGTATGGACGCACAATTTGGTAAGTTTCTCGACATATTTAAATAGTTAAACATTAACATCCCTTTTTTTGAAGCTTTACCGTAGATTCCCAAATATGCCCATTTTCTGTAGGAGCTCCTTTCTAACAAATGCAAGTTGGAGGAGATATCCACAATTTCCCTAAGCGATTAGTGTTCTACAATTCTACAAAACAAGCTACCAAAAAAGCTACAAGATCTAGGGAGTTTTACTATACATTGCTCTTTTGGTAATCTATTGTGTGAGAAATCGTTAGCTGATTTAGGTGCTAGTATAAATTTAATGCCATATAAAATGTTTAAATAGCTAGGCTTAGGTGAACCTCAACTTATAGTTGGCAGAATAATTGGTAAAATTTTCTAAGGGTAAGATTGAGGATGTGTTAATTCGAGTAGATAAATTCATATTTCCTTTGGATTTTGTCATTTTAGACATGGATGAGGATGTGAGGTCCTATTGATTTTAGGTCGTCCATTTTACCTACAGCTAGGGCTATTATAGATGTCAATGACGATAAAATAATTTTACAAGTTGGTGAGGAAGAGGTTACTTTTTTGATATCAAAGTCTATGTTTTTTACTTCGTTAGGTCATCTCATTCTGCTTTATCTACTTGTTGGTAGGAATTAACATGCACAGATCTACTGGAGTAATGTTTCGTACATGGCAAAACTACATAACATGATGATCTCCAAGTTTCCTAGAAATTTGCACACCCTGAGGCTTCTGATTTTGTAACGCGAAAACAGACATATGAGGGGCTTGATCGAAAGAATGTACAACGACTAAAGACATCACTTGAGGACTTACCAGTTCTCAAACTGAAGATATTATCAGATCACTTGGAGTATGCATTTCTGGCACCAGGTAATAAATTTCCAGTGATTATTTCCTCTATTTTACAGGATCAGCAAAAGAAGAAACTATTGATAGTACTCCGAGAGCATAAAAGAGCCCTGGCATGGAAGATTTCAAACATATGAGGGATTGACCCTTCTTTCTGCACGCACAAAGTTCTGATGGAGGACGAATACAAGCGAATCGTTCAATAAGATATTTTTTTTCACTAACCATGCTGCTTTGAGATATTTGCTGAATAAGACAGATCCGCAGCTTAAGTTGATAAGGTGGATACTATTACTACAAAAGTTTGATTTGGAGATCAAAGGCAAATGACAAGCTGCGAACGTGGCAATTGATCATATGTCTTATATGAAGGGAGCTACTGCCGATCCAAAAATGAAGCTACCGCTCAATGATTCTTTCCCTGATGAGGAACTATTCATAATAGCTGAGGTAAGTACTCAGGCCCCACAGTTTGCCAAAATTGCAAATTATTTGGTAGTGATGCCCTTCTCAAGGAACTTTCGTATCAATAGAAGAAGAAATTCTTCTCTGATATGAAATACTATTTTTGGGAGGAACCCCTTCTATTTCGTATTTGCGAATGTGTTTCTGCAGAGGAAGATTTGCAGATTCTGAATTATTTCCATTTAGGACCAATTGATGTCCATTACAATGCCAATCACACAACACATAAAGCATTAGAGATAGGTTTTTACTGGCCCACTCTGTTTAAGGATTTACAAAGGTATGTTTTCATTTGTGATAGGTGTCAACGCTTAGGTAATATCTCCTGTCATGATGAAATGCCTCTGAATTCCTTTGTTGTTTGTGAAATGTTTGATGTGTGGGGAATTGACTTTATGGGTTAGTTTCCCTCTTCTTATGGACATGAGTATATTCTGGTTGCTATAGACTACGAGTTGAAATGGGTCAAGGCACAAACCTTGGCTACAAATGATATCAGAGTCGCAAAATTTTTGAAACCATTATTTTCTTGTTTTGGCTCACCTCGAGCAATTATTAGTGACAGGGGTCCCTACTTTTGTAACAACTAGCTCTTAAAAATGCTTAAAAATTATGGTGTTACTGTAACATCTCGAAATTTATTTTATGGAAATAATTATTGAAATATGGGAAATAAATGATGTAATTGAGGTTTATGAAGGTTGATTGAAAGTTGATATAAGGTTGATAGGAAATAACCAAGAAAAATGAGAAAATGCTAGAAACCAGAGAAGTACGTGCAGTGGGCACGACCGCGCGTACTTTGCAATCCACCATGCGTTCTTCATTGTTTCTAGAAAAAAATATAAAGTTCGCTCGAATCAACCGTAATTCAAGAAAACTATAACCTAAACTCATTGAATATTGCAGAGAGGGACTGAGAAACAATAGAGGAGTTGATTTAGAAGGGGAGGAGTGATTTAATCAGAGAAACCTTCAATTGTTGCAAGAATCAAGTCAATAAGGTAAGGTGGATGTTAGGTTTACAAAGAGTTTATGAAGGGTATATTGATTTTGATGAATTAGAATGTTTGAACTGAAATTGTTGTTGGAAATTCTTGTGGTTAAGTGTTATAAAGTTGAATGAATCTTTGTGAATGAATTTAAAGGTGAAAATCATTGTAGGAATGGATTGTAGGAAGAGTTGGTCATGTAAGAAGGTTATTGGAAATGTTGACATATGGATGATTTAAGGTTTATGAATGATGTTTTGATGATTCTAAAGCTAGAATCAATGTAATAATGGTTGGTTAATGTATTCACTACAAAAAATCGCGCATTTAGCATCCAAAAGTTTGGACGCTAAATGCAAAAAACTGGACGCTAAGTGAAATTAGCGTCCAATTTTTGGACGCTAAAATTGGACGCGAAAACGCTTGACTCTAAATTTTTGGCATCCAAGTGGACGCTAATTTGGCGTCCACAAA
>CANYCX011035322.1:0-11074 GCA_948193385.1 Breynia disticha f. nivosa | reverse complement strand
TCGAATTCAAATTTAACCCAGATAATATACTTAAGATTATCTAAAATACCTTGAAGACTTAGTTTGGTTTCATTGGTAAATAAACACTAAAAAAGAATTACATAAATAATATATATTGAGTTGTTGCTATGTGTGTTAATTAATGCACCTAATCTATAGTGAAATCGGAGGAGGCTAGGCCATGGAGGCTGATGTTTCCCCTGCGCATGCAACACAATAACTATAAGGATCGCTTACTGAGTATTCTTAATACTCACCTTTTATTCTGTTGTTAAATGTGCGCAGATCGACAGTAGCGTGATACAGGACTTGTTTTTAGAAGCAGAGCACGAGCGTGTGATACGGGTTTGATAGGTCGGCTCCTAGAAGATTTTGGATATTTCATATTTTTGGCATTTGTGTGGTTTTAAAACTGAACCAACAGCTTCTGCATATTTTCATTATTTTTGTATTGGACTTGGTTTTAAACTAAACATTTCTATGTCACTTTTGATTTCATTTACATATATGTATGGCTGGGGAATTTGTTTGTGTGCACTTTTGTTTTAAATAAAAAAAATGGGTGCAAAAATATTTATTGGAAAATGGACTTTGTAAATTTTGGCATCACATTTGAGCTGCCAGAAGCATAGAAATGTTCTAGTTACAGCCTGCATAGACCGTTTTACAGGTTGTTCCCTCCTTCTGGAATGACTCTAGAATAGAACGGCTTGGGGAACGGTTTACATAGAACGTTCCCCAGCCCGTTGTGACCTGCTGGATCCTTAATAACAACATATTAACATATAAAAATCTATCCAAATGATACTTAAGTCATAGGTACATTCCTCAAACAATCCACATGCATCAATAAGCTCAAAACACAACACATCCCTCCTTAATCTTCTCAACCATCATCACTCACTCCAATTATCAATTCCCACACAACAATCATCACCTTTCATTTTTTATTCTATTCATTTCACATCAAACCAAAGATAAAAATCAATCATGCAATTCAACAACCCATAAAGTCTCACCTCACAACAAGCATCTATCAAACCATTTATATATATATATATATATATATATATGATTCATATCATTTCCAACCATATGTAATAATTCACATTATCATCATCAAATCATCAACCATACCATATTCCACAAATATAAGTTCAACTAGGTTATACAAGTATTCGTAATGTCACCACTACGTAACCAAACGAGATCACACTCATTCGTATAACCCACATAAGAGCACATGGTGATCAATCACAAGTCATACATCATTTCATACTAATAATGCACATACATTCATTTCTATGCATCTAATATCATGTATGCATAGTGAATGCAAATGCAATGCTAATGCATTGTCCACACATATGCCACGGGGTCTTAAAACAATCCACAAACTAGAGAGCCTTCGCCCTCTCTTTCCTCTCGAGAGATCTCTCTCTCACTTTATTTCTTTTGGGCTAATTCCCCCCTTTTATCCATACACAAGAACAACTCGCCTTCTGGGGAAGAACCTCTCGCCTTCCCATTCATAAGTCAAGGTCTCACTTACTTTTTCCTCGAGTCTTGCCCGACATCCAACTCTCACTTAGCATCAAACCTCATTAGGTATAAAGCCCTCTTTAAATCAACAAGAAGAGCAATGCTCTTTTGTTCACAATTGGGCTAATCCCCCATTTTATCATAACAAAGAACAACCTACCTTCCGAGGAAGAACATCTCGCCTTCCCTTTATCGTCTGACGCATGAACATACAATCGTGCTCACGCAATGCCAATAATGACATGTATGAATGCAATTCATGTATTTCCAATTTCCATCTCACAATTTCACAATATCACATACGCATGAATGTTCCATATTAATCATCTTATATTCATAACATAACCCATGCATACCCATAAACAGCCAACTATATATATATATATATATATATACTATTATACGTATAAAAGAGGTGATTAATAAATGAATAGTAGAAGAATAATATCATATGAAAAATGTTTTTAACTACTCACATTATAAGTTAATTAAATAGTAATTTACATGATTATTAAGCTGATTAGTTTAGGAGTGTAAACATAACATGCTCGTAATAAAGGTGATATGTATGGGTATGTTAGGTATTAACTGATTCATGTTAGAAAGCATGAGCGAAGTGAAAGGATTTTCCATCTCAGGGTGAGAGAGAATATCATTGGGTCGTTTTATTAGTGTACTAAAAAACGTCTGTCGCCATATCCTGATGAAATAATGTGCTTCATTATTTATCTAAATGATCAATGTTATTAGGATAGTAGGGAAATAATTAGTCTACAAGGGTGACTCAAAACTTGCCTTGTTTTAATTTTGATATTCAGGAATAAAGGACTATTTAAGATTGCAAATTTAACATCCTGGAATTTATTTTATGGAAATAATTATTGAAATGATGAAAATAAATGTTTATATTAGGATATATGAAGGTTGATTGACGGTTGATATAGGGTTGATATGAAATAACCAAGGAAAAAGGAAAATTTGCTGGAATCATAGAAGTACGCGTAGTGGCAGCAAAGTATGTGCAGTGGGCATGACCACGCATACTTTTCCATCTACCACGCGTAGTGTTCTATTTTCTGGAAAAAATATAAAGCTTTCTCGATTGCCCGAACATTTAAGAACTTAACATATGGTATGCAGAGAAAATAGTAGAGAAAGGCTGAGAAAAATGAGATTTTGAGCTGAGGAAATGATTTGGAGCATAAATTTGGCAATCATCCATCCTAAGGTCTTAAAGTCATAAGGTAATCTTGAAGAAAGGTTTACTTAAGGGTTATAGTGTGAAGCTCATTTTTAAAACCTGATTTACCTAATAAACATTATTATTTAAAGAAATGATACAAAATAAAATCTACAAAAAACAAAGGAGAGGGAAGATAAAAGATATATACACGCTGTATTACTAAAAACACTGGCCCAATCTGTTACATTTTAAAACAAAAAACAAGCAGAAGCAAAAAAATCTGTTTGAAATATATCAAACTCAAAAGTTTGTGTATATACATAAATGTACAACATGTACAAATCAAAATATCAAAACTGAACTCTGGAGCCCAATCTCTGACGTAAGCTCTAGAAACTCTTATCACTCTGGTACTGTCCAGTCAACAGCAGCTACCTACGATCTGTACAATTATTTAAAACAATAATCGGGGTGAGTATAAAAATACTCAGTAAGGATTCTTAGCTTTTAGCTTAAATGATGTGCAGGGGAAAGCATAAATTAGCACGAGGACGTGCCTATCTATCTCATCCTTAGGCATCCTCGTATGCCAGACAAATAATTTCACACAGATATCAAAACAGCACACAGCATATACGAACCAACTAGTTGAATTATATCAATCCTCAATCACACATATATGAATGTAATGTATGAAATGAAATGTTAATGTAATTTCACACAGAATGCCTAGGGTTTTGTCCACCATAGCACACAACAGTAGAATTCCTCTATCGCACACAGCAGAGGTATGACATATAGCCTGAGCACACAACTCTGAGCAAAGCTCATAAATATGGACAATAGCACACAACAAGTCCAGGATAACACACAGTAATCCTTTATCCATACAGGATCATATTTGCCACACAGCCTCATGTCACACAGATGTTTATGTTATATATGAATATATATATATGTGTGAATGACATTCATATCCGCACACATCATTTGAATGACATTCTTTCTGCACACATCTCTGTATAATATTAATCTCGACTCACACAGAGCAAATCAATTAATCAATACCACACAGGTATTCAAACAATATTCAATCAAGTAATACCACACAGGTAGACAATCCATTTTTATTCAAACATAAATCAAACAACACATTTTCAATATGGTTCATCTAGAACCTAGCAACTCAACATAGATAGGCCAAATTCTAAACATATAGAAAATTGCCTTAAACAAAATACGAATCCGTTTAGTAAGCGTAAGAACACTTACCTCAAAATCAAGCAAAAATAATAAACTAAACTCCAAATGTAAATCCTACAACAGTCGTACAGATCCTCCTGTACGAAAATAATCATATACGACATATTAAGTAACCATTCACATATTGATTCTAGGTTTAGAACCATTAAAACATCATTAGAAAACCATAAATCATCTATACGTCAACATTTCCAACAATTCCTTTCTAAATCTAATCTTCCTCAATTCCATCTATTCCATGATTTCCATCTCTAAAATCATTCACAAGGAACCATTCAACTCAATAGCATCTAACCACATTAATTTCCAGCAACAATTTAGTTCATTCATTCCAATTCACCAAGATTAATACACTTTCTATCCACTCTTTGTAAACCTTACATAAACCAACTATCAATCATAGTTACCTTGTTGATTCTTGCAAGAAATTACTTCTTCTCCTTCAAATTCACTCCTCTGATGATTTCTTAGCCTTCTACGGTGTTTTTTTTCTCTACAAGGGTTTTGATTTGGGAATGTAAAATGAGTTCTTGCCACTTATCGATCGAAACTTATATTTTTTTTCAAGAAACAGCGATCCACGCGTGGTGGCATGTGTACTACGCGTGGTGGTAACGAGCACGCGTACTTCCCTTTCCACTGCGCGTACTTTCCAATTTCCAGCTTTTCTCCGATTTTCTTCGATCGTTTCGTGTCAACCTTGTATCAACCTTTATATATTGATGTTTTTACACTTATTTATCATAATTTACGACTAAAATTTCCCAAAATGTTACATATAGTTGGATTTTGCTGATTTGAATGGATATTAATTGATGTTGTTATTACTGGAAATGATGATAATTATGTAGAGAAACTAAACTTGATATTAGGGATATGCTAGGATGATTTTAGGATGCAAGGTTGATGAAAAAGAGTGGAAAATAAAATGGTTAATGTACTTACATTATTCAAGCTAATCCTCAGATCAACGTAGGTTTAATACTAAATAACATACGTTAACCAAAGTAACATAGGTTAATTCCCATATTAAACATACATTATTTAGCTCTAGTCTGGAATTGTTTCACATTCTGGATCACACCAACACTTAACTAAATTTCCACCTTAAGTAGCATCAAACCAAGTACTTTCCACATCATTACACACACATACCAATCCCCATACTAGCACATAAGGAAAACTCATAAAATATAATACCATTAACAGAAGCAATCATAATTTCATCCCCACTTTCATAATTTCACATAACTAACATTTTCCAATACATAACTTACATCCTCTGTGATTCGCAACCTCATAGCCACCACATCATTTCATATCTATATAAGAACAAAATTCAAACACAATCCACATTCTACCTTATCAAGCATAAAACATATGCCACACATATACATAGATCATTTAAAACACAAGACCAACATTCTCATACAACATTCTCATACATATCAATCAATCAACTTTGTTATCATATATTCCATTCTAATCAATTACATTTAAACACATAAACATCACTTAATCCCATGATCAACTCATTCAACCTTCTCATAAGGTGTCACACAATCATTCACATCATTCACCCAAATATATTACATGCGTATGCATCATGTTTATGGAATGCCCTTTTTCATTCTTTCCTCAATGTCATACTTTCTCTCATAGAGGATACTCTCTTTTTTTCCTTTAGTTGTTCAACCGGTGTCCATACGCTTAGGATTACCTAGTGTCATATGACACCTTTCCATCCGGGCACATTTGCTTAAGATTACCCAGTCTCACACGGCCCCTTTCTCTCGTTGGTCAACTGGTGTCAATGTGCATAGGATTCCCCAATCTCATATGACACCTTATCATTTAAGGTATATACACTTAGGATTACCTAGTCTCGCATTACCCATTTTCTCTCGTTGGTCAACCTGTGTCGATGTGCTTAAGATCTTCCAGTCTCACATTACACTTTATCATTCGAGGTACATGCACTTAGGATTACCCACTTCCACTTTCTGTTGTGCAAACAGGTGCCGATGCGCTTAGGATACCCAGTCTCATATGACACCCTCCAGCCATGCACATGTACTTAGGATACCCAGTCTCATATTGCCATTGTTATGTACATTGACCAACTGAGCATCGATGTGCTTAGGATCACCCAGTCTCGCATGATGCTCTTTAAACTCTAGCATATGTGGTTAGGATCACCCAGTCTCACATTACTAGTTTCATTCACTTTGTTCAACCAAGGGTTGGCCCACACATCTATCATTGTTTTCTTAGTCAAATATTGTGTGGCGTTTTAATTTCATGTCTATATCTCAGTGCTACAACGCACATATTCCACATGCATATATTTCATGAATGCATATGTCATATGCTCACATTTTTCTTACAAGTCAATATCCACATTCCCGCACACATTACATTCATTTCTCAAAACCCTTGTGTACTCATAATAACTCAACAAAATGTATCCATTTCATGCAATCAAAGTCAATCATTATAAATCACACATTTGAACACATAATTAAATGGTAATCCAATATCGCATTATCCACATCAAATATCATAGAATACATCTCAAAGCCTCATAAGTCAATACACAAGACTACACATGTATCTCAAACTTATCATTTCAATCGCATTCATAATTTATGCATGGAATCGCAATTTGCCTTTCCAAATAGAAGCCATTTGTCACACATATACATAAATGCACAATATGTCATTAATCCTCTGTACCATTAACATTACCACAATCATAACCATCATTTCATAAATCAAACGACACATTCTCATATGTAAACTCATTATGAAAATATATGCCTCATACTATATCAATGCAGACCACATCTTACATCTCATATATAGTTTTCTAATTGAGTTTTTGCTCGGTAGTTTTCTCTTAGAGGTTTTGCTCGGTAGTTTTCTCTTTGATTTTTTGCTCGATAGTTTTCACTTTGAGTTTTTGCTCGGTAGTTTTCTCTTTGAGTTTTGGCTCGGTAGTTTTCTCTTCGAGATCTTGCTCGGTAGTTTTCTCTTTGAGATCTCGCAAGGTAAATGGACAATACATGAATGCCATATAAATCATGTACATGTAGTCACATACTCATGCATTCAATGTTACACAATGATAAATCTCAAGTCAATGCGAGCATATGATTATTCCACATACATGAAGGTCATGAATGCCCATAATTTTCACATAACTCTTCATAATCAATGGTCAACATTTTTGGACATACCATGCATTCATTTCACACACTCTTTCTTACCATACTAAATTAAGGAAACATCTTCATTCCATACAATCCAACACAACTATCAAAAATTACATATATTAAAACCTTCCACACATATAAGAAGCATCACTATTCTATTTTATTAAAAAAATCACATAATCATATTAGCATCTTTACATTCCATCATTTCATTGACACAGCCATGTGCAATCTACTCCTTTCTCCACACCTTTGCCTATTCATATTAAACTAAAGAGCATACATCCCTTTCACATAAACAAAATCAAACAACATCAATCATACATAATCAAACATCATAACGTACCACACCAAACATACTCACAATTTACAATACAAATGTTAAACATCATACTATGTCCTTAAGGCATTATAGTTCAATTACAAGTTAACAAACATATTCCATAAGTCACATCATTAAGCCTACATTTCATTCATTTCTCAACACATTTCATACCATACTAAGCCAAAGAAAACACATTCACTTCATGCCACCATAACTGAATACATCAATCAAGCAAATTACTCATTAAAACATAATAAATAACAATCATTCCTTCATAAATACATACAACTTCTAATTCATGATTTCATTCTAATTTACACACTCAAACCAACATAGTTAACCATGTAAGATATAAGATATGGATAAGCAAGTGACGAGGTATGCACTTACCTCTAACCTAAGTGAGCCCCTTCGGTGGTAGCTCTGGTCCCTTTGCAAACTTTGATCCCTACAACTTTTGTTGAAACAGCACTCACATGTAAGAGTTTTGAATGCCTTTACATCACTGAAACCCTAATTCCTTTCACTCTTACATTTTCTGCTTTAGCCTAATTCAAATTCCTGATCCAGTTGCGATCTCTCTTATGATTCTGTTTACTCGTTATGACATTCAGCCTAAACAACATTAATCTCCTCATTCACACCTCTACTTCTATAAAATCCCTAACTTCCCTAAAACTCAAAATCTTCAATCTTCACTAAATCTTCCAATTTTTGTTTTATTGTTATACATTTAACAACTACTTAAAACCCATTAAAACCCTACCAAATTTACTTCATTTACCATATATTTCATCATAGGATTAGAGAGTTTACCATTTCTTCAAGTTTGCTTCAAACCCTAGCTTGGAGGGAAATCGGATGGAAGGATGAATTTGTTGTTAATCCGCTAAAATTGACGAGTTGGTAGGAAGGTTTAACGTTTAGAAGACCTTAGGAATGTGTTTAGGGGCATTGGAAGGCGTTTGAGAGGTTTGGGAGTGTTTATGTCCCAACCAAGACTGTTTTATGTTATTTTATGATGCATCTAGACCCACGATAACGTAGGTTTAGTGTCGAATTAACATATGTTAATTGATTAAATAATTTACGTTATTTCCATTGCAAACCTATATTATTTGGATGAATAACGTACATTATTATCAAGAATAACGTACGTTATGCTTTGCTGCACATGTTATTTTGTGTTTCTTTCAACTCCCTTTTACGCTCGACTTCTATCCTAACTTCCCTCATCTTCCTCGTTGTCCGAATTGAGTAATTTATATAGTTTATTCATATTTATATACTCATTTCTTAATAAATGTTTCCCAGGCATTATAGTGTAAGACTGTAACGCCCCAAAAATAGTTAGAATTGATAAATATGGAAAATAGATTTACATAGAATTAAATTGGAAGTAAACTAAGTTAAAATACTTAAAACAACAGATGAGCATAGGCAAGGGAATTTTTACTGAGATATGTGAGATATGTAATAGTGGGTAAACATGAAGCGAAAGATTGCTGAGTTTATAGGTCTATGCCTGCCTTGCCAGCAAATCAAAGAAGAACATCAAGCTCTTGTGGGGAAGTTGATTCCATTAGAGATTCCTGAGTGGAAGTGGGAAAAGATGACTATGGACTTGATTGAGGGACTACCGGGGACATTTGGATGTCATGATGCTGTTTGGGTTATAGTGGACAGACTCATGAAATCAACATATTTCTTGGCTATATTATAGGATGACACCATGGACAAGCTTGCGATATTGTATGTTGCTGAGAAAGTGAGGTTACACAGTGTTCCTATGTCGATTGTATCAGATCGAGATCCACTGATGCGCGCGTAATATGAACATAATTCTCATATTTTATCTACGTATTACGCGTGCATATATTTGAAATTTCACTTAAAAATCACATTTTAAACTGTTTTTATTGAAAAATTCATTTAAATTTAAAAATGTGATGTACACGCAGAATAAATCATATCTTTATTGATTATCGGTTATTTTTACTCGATTTATAATTTTTATACGATAATTCATATTGCTTATAATTTTGGATAGATTTTCTTTGTACGGAAAAAATAGAATCGAAAGAAATCAGCTAAGGAATGAATCAACACGAGCCCAAAGACAAGGCACGACCTCGTGCCATAATGAAAATTTTAGGTCATGCCAAGGCACGACCTCGTGTGGAAAGAAAAAGCTCAGGTCGTGCCAGAGGTATGACCTCGTGTAGACAAAGTTAGTGAAAGCCGAAAGCAAATTCCTTCTATTTTATTCCTTCTATCGACTTTTCCGCCTATATATTGATGCAAAAGTGAAGGTTCAGTGTTCAGTTTTTAGACAGTAGAGTATAATAGAAGGAGTGTTGTAGTATAGAGGCTATATTGGAGTGGAGAGCAGGAGACGAGCAGAGAGGTTATGTTGTTGAAGATTCAATTGTTCATTTGAAATTTCTACTATTGTCATTTTAATTTCTGTATTGTGTTAACTTTATTTTTATGCTTTGTTGTTATTTCTATTCCACCATTTAAATTCAGCATTTAAGATTTATTTACATTTCTATAATTTTAATTTAATTTTAATTCTGAAGTTACTTTTAATTAATTCTGCTTAATTTTATTATTGTTCACATATTTATTTTTCTGTAATTTACTTTTATGCATAATTTATTATTTTGCATTTTAATTACGCGCTTTAATTTACTTTTCTGCAATTTACTTTTATGTGCTTAATTTATTATTTTGCATTTTAATTACTCGCTTTAATTCACTTTTCTGCAATTTACTTTTAATTACGCGTTTAATTTATTTGCTTACTTTCATATTTATTATTCTGCAATTTATTTACACGTTTTAATTTATTTTATGCTTTTATTTATTTTTATTCTTTTAAGATTTAATATTTTTCAATTTTACAAATTATTAATTTAAATTCTCTCCAAAAATTAATTGATTGAACATTCGGAAAAACAATGAAAATACGCATGATTTGATTCAATTTAATTTCCCCTGGGTTCGATAAATTGGGTCGTAATATACTTTCTGTATTACTTGATTACGTACACTTGCGCATGTTTAAGACGTCACTTACATTAAGGACGCACCGAGTTTTTGGCGTCGTTCCCGGGGAATCTTTTAAATGAATTTTCTAAAAATTATAGTGTTTGAGTTGTTATATAAGAGGGATCAATCTTTCATTTTTTTTAAATTTCCATGTTTTTGGTTATTTTATTTCTTTGTGAGTGTTATTGATTTTATTTTAATTTGTTATTTTTTATATTTTGCTCATTTTTATTTCTTTTGAGTATTGTGATTTTATTTTTCTATTTATTTTGTTATTTTGCTCATAATTGTTTATACTTTTATTTATTGTTGTCATTATTTTTGTTACTTTTGTATACATATATTTATTTCTGTTTTTGACACTTATTTATTTTATGCACTTGTTTCATTTATTTTACTTTATTTTATTTATTTTTCCTTTAGAACTTAAGATCTTGCCTTAATTAGTTGTTGCTAGTCGCTTAGGGACAGTTTTGTCTTAATTTTCTCGTC
>CANYCX011035162.1:0-16635 GCA_948193385.1 Breynia disticha f. nivosa | reverse complement strand
TGTTTTGTTGTGGTGCATGTTGCTGGAAAAGTACTTAATTATTGTATGTGTTTGTGTGATGTAATAAAGTGCCTTATTTGACTTATGAATTGAAAGCTCCAGAAGGCTGACGCGATGACCATGCCGAGCTACTGTCTAGATACGAGAAGGTTTGCACGACCCCCTTGCTATTTTTCACTGTTTTGATCCGAGGTGGACCATGGTGTTCGTGCACACCCTGTGTTTCCTGGATTTTTTTCTGAACAAAAAGAACTTGACTTTCTAAAACAAAGAAGCACGAATCCTTCCATAAAGGTCCTAAGACTCTAAATTTGGTAAGGGTTGTAGGTGTACTTACTAGTTTAATTACCCACATCGGTTGGTTTAAATGTGTTTAATGCAGAGCATTAGCAGATAGTTGATAGTTGCAGATTTCCAGCGGCTTCTTGGAGTGCGGTATTCGAGGAGTTAGGTCGATAACTCTAAATTTTAGGAAAGGTTTTGTAAACTTTTCACATTTTGGACACATTACATGTTTAATGCATAAGCATGTTGGGGTTTCCATTGTTCTTTGTCTATTTATTTATTTTTTTCCAAAATGAAAAAAATGAGTGCCTTTTACTTAATTAATTAAAAATGAAAACGATTTTTAGGGAGTTCACAGACGTGGTTGAGTGACATCGAGACGAGTTCAAGTTAGGCCGAGATGAGGTGAATTCACACTCGGATTGTGACGCTCAAAATCCATAACCTATTTTATTTAACTATTAGGTTATTTATTAAATTCCTGGCATATATTTTTTTTCTTTTGTTAATATAGTGAATTCCAACTGCTTGCTATATGCTAACTCTAACTTGCAAAAACATTTCGAACATCATTTGAAAAGAAATGAAAGTGTAAACCTTACTCCATAAAATGTAACCAAAAAAACAATGCCTTGGGGAAAAGCCTTAAACCCTTCCCCTTAAGTTCTAAGATATGTTATCCAACGCTCAATTCAAATTTTTTTATTGCGATATTTAGCTCATAAATGGTAAGTTTTAACTCCAATGTTTGGCCCAGATTAAAGTACGTTAATTTAGAAGCAAACCTACGTTATTCGTGTACAAACTCAGAAATTTCCAGCATTTGAATAACGTATGTTACCCCCTTAGGGTAACCTACGTTATTTTCTGATAACGTACATTAGTATGGACACTAACATACGTTATCTAATGCCATTTTTCTTGCTAGCAATTCAGAAATCTTCGTGGGGTGGTTCATGACTGCACGTATTATGATAATGTATCTTAATAGAAACCCTAACCTACATTATATAGATGCAGAGACCTAAATTAAGCATGCAAATCACACTCAACCATTATACATTTCACATAGTCACTAACATCATCCGAAACATAGCCCATATCTTCTAACACACTCTTAAACCTCTTTATCTACACTTCCAACCCTCTAATAACCATATTATACACATCCATATAAGGTCACAATTTAAGCATAAAATTGTATTTTTACCATTCCACACACAATTCGTATAATGCACATAAACATATCACCGTGGACACTCATTTCTCATATGCAACACAACATAAGGATGACTCATGTAGATGCATCATGTAATGGCATGCCTCTTTCATTCTTTCTCACTAACATGTTTTCTCTTCTTTAGAGGGTCCTCTTTCCCTTGGTTGTTCAACCGTGTGCCGATATGCTTAGAAATATTCAGTCTCACATGGCCACCTCTCGCCTCTCAAGTTCGCTTAGAAATATTCAGTCTCACACATGTGGCATCAGCCAACCATCCATGACCAATGTGCTTAGAAATACTGAGTCTCACATTGTAACTTCCTCTCACGTTGAGCAATGGGGTATCGAAGTGCTTAGAAATACTCAGCCTTACACGACACAGCAATGCGGTTAGAACTACTTAGTCTCACATTACTATTTCACCTAGGTTGATTAATAGAGCTTTGATGCGCTCAGAAATATTTAGTCTCAAATGACGCTATACAATTCCCTTGAAATACGCTTAGAAATACTCACTCTTACATGCTAGTGTTGTTCAAACAAAGGTCAACGCGATCGAGTCAAGTCAAACTTGGATCATGCCGAGACATGGTCGACTTACGCTTGAATAATGCCAAGACAGGCTCGAGTCACTCTGAGAGGCCTTCTAGCCAGGCTCGGATCTTGTCGAGACGCAGTCCAGTCATGATAACACAGAGTCGAGTTACGCCAAGACGAGATCATGTCCTACTGAGACATGTTCGTATCACAATGAGACAGGGTCAAGTCATGTTGAGATCCAGTTGAGTCACGTTGTAACGCGGCCGCGTTACGCCGAGATGCGGTTGAGTCACGCCGTGACGGGGTTGAGTAAGCTCAAATCACATTGAGACACAATGGAGTCAAACTCAGAAGACATCGAGATGTGCTCGAGTCAAGCCGAGATGGGGTCGACTTCTACCGAGATGGGGTGGAATCTCGCAAAGATGCGGTCGAGTCACACACGGATCGTGCAAAGACACAAATTAGCATGCACAGTTCGTCAAGTAATGCCGAGACAAGGTAGAGCCAAAATAGACTCAACCCCGAGAAGTGGTCGAGTTAACAGAAATGGGGTCAAGTCTTGATGAGACAGCTTGGAGTCACGCTTAAAACACGCCGATACTCGTTCGAGTTGGCCTTAGATCTCGTGAATGCAAGGTCGAGTCACGCTCAAATCACCAAGATATGTCGTCGATTCATGCTCCTATCACGCCAAGACGTGGTTGAGTCATACTGAGACGGGTTCGAGTCACTTCGAGATGCTATCACGTGACGCCAAGGCAGGGTCAATTTATGGCAAGACGGAGTGGAGTTACACCGAGATGGGTCGAGTAATGCTCGGATCATACCGAAATGCGGTCAACTCCTACATGGATCACACCGAGATGCTGTTATGTTAAGCTTAGTTCACGCCAAGACACAGTCCAGTCACTCCGAGAAAGAGTTGAGTCACGCCTAGACGAAGACAAGTCACACCGAGAGGGGTCGAGTCAAATGGAGATGCATTCGTGTCATAGTAAGACCAATCGAATCGAGCTTCGATCCCGCTAAGATGCGATTGATTCATGTTGAGATCTGGTAGAGTCACACTGAATCGCAATTGACTCACACTCGGATCACGCCCAGATGTGTTAGAGTCACGTCTAGACTTGGTTGAGTTACATTGAAGCATAGTCGAGTCACATAAAGATAGGTCAAGTCATTCCTAGACGTAGCCGATTCATGTCGAGACGCAATTGAGTCACGTCCAGGTGGGGCTATGTCTCAGTCAGATCACACTGAGACGAGATTGATTCACATAGAGACGGGGTTAAGTCATGTCAAGACGAGGTCGAGTCAAGCTTAGATCACATAAAGACGTGGTCGAGTGAAGCTCGGATCTTGAGGACATGCGTTTGAATCACGAAGGGATCACGCCAAGATGTGGTCGAATAATCCTCAGACTAAGTCCAGTGGTGTCACATCTTGACGGGGTCGAGTCATGTTGACACGGGTCCAAACACCTTGAGACGGGTCAAGTCACAGTGAGGTGGGGTTGAGTCACGTTGAGGTGTGGTTGAGTCACGCTGATTCATATTGAGACGCGGTCTAGTTAAGGGCGAATCACGCCGAGACGTTGTTTAGTCACACTTGAATTATGCCAAGACGCGGTTGAATCACCGCAAGACGCTTTCGAGTCATGTCGAGACGGGGTTGAATCACGCTGAGAAGACGTGACTAATGTATGTGGCATGTCGAGACGGGGTTGAGTCACGCTCGGATCATAATGAGATGAGGCCGAGACTATCTCGATTCATAATGAGATGCAGTCGAGTTAAGGTAGAGTCACGCTTGGATCAATTTGAGACATACTTTACTTGTGCCGAGCCGCAGTCAAGTGAAGCCTATATCTCAGCTAGATTCAGTCGATTCACGCTCGGATCACACTAACACATGATCGAGTCAATCCGTGATATCGAGTTATGTCGAGATGGGGCCGAGTCATGCAGTCACACACTTAACATTCATGCCGAGACAGGCTGGTCACCCTTAGATCCTGCTGAGACACAATTGAGCCACTCTTAGTTCCTGCCGACATGCAGTTGAGTCACGTTCTTATCACGCGAAAATGAGCTCGAGTAATGCACAGATTAGGTCCACACACGGTCGAGTAATGCCGAGACGGGTGGAGTCCCGCTCAGATCACATCGAGACGTTGTCAAGATGCAGTGACGTCACCCCTAGATGAGGTTGAGTACCGCCGAGACACTGCGGAGTCACACTGAGATGTGACAATCGAATTGCACCTATACGTGGTACACTCATGCTAGGATAACATCGACACACGCTTAAAACGAAGTCGAGTCACGCCGAGACGGGGTCGTCACATAGAGATGTGGTTGTCATAGTTGAATTATGCCCAGACGGGGTTGAGTCACGTTGATACGATATCGATTTACGCTTAGATCAAGCTGAGATGTGGTCGAATGATGCTTGGATCCTGTCTCGGCCTTTTGTTGAAACGCAGTCAATTCACAATTGGATATGGTTTACATGGGATAAATCACATTGAGAGGTGGTCGAGCCACGCAAAAATATTGTTGAGTTACACATGGATCACGTCGAGACGTTGGTGGTGACGCTCGAATCCCACAGAGATGCGGTTTAGTCATGCTCAGATCAGGACAAGATGCGATCAAGCCACGCTTGACTAATGTTAAGACGCGGTCTAATAACACATAGGTACGGTCGATTCGTGCTCGAATCACGTCGCAAAGCAGTTGAGTTACGCTCGAATCACCCCGAGACACAGTCGACTCATGCATAGGTGGTACTTTTCTTGCTAGTTGCGGTCTAGTCACGCACATATCACACTGAGATGCAGTGGAGCCATGCCAAGACGTGGTTGAGCCAAGTCAAGTTGTAGTCGTGGTAGGTCAAGTCACCCTGAGACGCAATCAAGTCACAACAAAATGTGGTTTGTCACACTAACACGGAGTGGAGTCATGCTCGAATCACGCTGAGACACTATAGAGTCAGGCTCAGATCTTGTTGTGATGCAGTCGAGTCATGCTTAAATCATGCGGAGGCAAGGTTGAGTCACACTCAGATTACTCGGAGGCAGCACCGACTCACTTCGGAATGCGGTCAAGTCAGTATTGGTTCACGCCTAGACACTGTCAACTCACAAGAAGATGCAGTAAAATTATGTTGAGATGAGATCGAGTCATACAGAGATGTAGTTGAGTCACGGTGATATGGGTCGAGTCACACCAAGACATGGTCGAGTCCTACCGAGACGCGACTGAGTCGCGCCCATAGGTGGTTGACTGACCAGGACGGTGTCGAGTCATGCTAAGATGCCTTAGGGCCACGCCGAGACGGTGTTGATTTTTGTCGAGATGAGGTCGTGCCACTCTCAGATGTGGTTGAGTCATACCAAGACGTAGTTGAGACACACCGAGACGTGGTGGATTCATGCCGAGAGGCGGTTGAATAATTTTAAGACGTGGTTGAGCCAAAATCGAATCACGCCGAGATGCAGTCGAGTCTTGCTGAGACGTGTCGACTCATGCTGAGATATGTTGTGTCATACCGAGATGGGTCGTGTCACACTCATAACACGTAGAAGGATGTTCGAGTTACTCTTAGATCTCGTCGATGCATGGTCGAGTCACGCTCCAATCACGCAGAGGTGCAGTCGATTTGCGCTCCAATCACGTAGAGACTCTGTGGAGTCATGCTCTGATCACATTGAGACATGGTCAACTCACGCCGAGACGTAGTTGAGTGACGCTCTTATCACACCGTGACGAAGTTGAGTCACGCTCAAATAACGCTAAGATGAGGTCGAGCCATGCCAAGCCACGGTTGAGTCACGCTGAGATGGGGTTAAGTCACGCTCAAATAACTTCGAGATGGGGTCGCCTAAGGCACGGATCACACCGACATGTGGTCTAGTCACGCTGAGATGGGGTTAAATCATACTAAGGTCATGCCAGGACCCTGTTTAGTGATGGTCAGATTCTGACCAAACAAATTCGAGTTAAGCTCGGATTACACCTAGTCTTGGTTGAGTCACACAAAGACGAGTTAAATCATACTAAGACTCGGTCCAGTTATGCTTAGATCACGCAAAGACGGGTCAAGTCACACCGAGGCAGTCGTGACATGTCGAGATAGAGTCGAGTTGTACAATGATATGGTCGAGTAACGTCGAGACACAAACGAGCCATGTCAAGATGGGGTTGAGTCACGCCAAGACTCAATCGAGTCTTGCTCAGATTACGCCAAGATGCGGTCGAGTCACACTGAGACGAGATCGGGTCACTTGGAGATAATGTCGAGTCATGCCGAGACTAGGTTAAGACGCGGTCGAATCACACCAAGCCTTGGTCGAGACACAGCGAGACAGGGTTGAGTCTTGTCGAGATGCGGTCGAGTCACACTAGAAACACGCCAGCTCGCAGTTGAGTCAAGCTCGAAACACACCGAGATGGGGTTGAGTCACGCCAAGACTCAATCGAGTGTTGCCCGGATTACGCCAAGACGCGGTCGAGACACACTGAGACGAGATCGAGTCACTTGGAGATAATGTCGAGTCATGCCGAGACTAGGTTAAGACGCGGTCGAATCACACCAAGCCTTAGCCGAGACGCACCAAGACAGGGTTGAGTCTTGTCGAGATGCGGTTGAGTCACACTAGAATCACGCCAGCTCGCAGTTTAGTCAAGCTCGAATCACACCGAGATATGGTTAAGCCATGCTTTGATCCGATCGAGATGCAGTTGATTAACTTTCAAATCATACTGACATATTGTGGAGTCCCACTCGGATCACGCTGACACGTGGTTTAATATGCCAAGACAGGGTTAAGACACGATCTAGTCATGCCAAGACGAGGTCGAGTCATCTCGAGTGGCAGTCGACATGTGGTTGAGTCACCACGAGAGGTGTTTGGGTCATGCCAAAACAGGTCGAGTCATTCCAAGATAGGGTAGATTCCTGCACAAATTAAGCCGAGACACAATTGAGCCATGCTCAAATCCCAAGAAGACGTGCTTGAGTCAAACTTGAATCACTTTGAGATGTGGTAGTGTCACTCTCGGACCATGTCGAGGGGGTCAAATCACATTAAGACAGGGTTGAGTTATGCTTGAAACACATCCGAGATGGGTCGAGTACAGGGTCGAGGCATGCCCAGACCAGTCCAATCATAATCGGATCCTGTTGTGAAACAGTCTAGTCACACTCGGATCATACTAAGAAGCACTCAAGTCATGCTCCTCTAGACGAGATAGAAATACGTATAGATCTTGTCGAGATGCGGTCGAGTCAGGTTTTAATTACATCGCGACGATGTGGAGTGACGATCGGAAATGAGATGGGGTTAAGTGATGTCAGAATCACGCTGAGACAGAGGGAGTCTAGCTCGGATAATGACGAGATGGAGTCGAGCATGCTCTGATCATGTCAAGACATAATCGAATCACCCCGAGAATTGGTCGAGTCGTGTCAAGATATTGTGGAGTCACACCAAGATGGGGTCGAGTCACGCTGAGATGCAATTAGGTCATGCCGAGATGCGGTTGATCTACGCTTAGATCCTGCCGCGACACGGTCGATTCACGATCATATCACACTGTGACAGGGTGGAGTCATGTCGAGACAAGGTCAATTTATGCTGGGACTCGATCGAATCAAGCTTGGATATAGGCCAGATGCAGTCGAGTCCCGCTTAGACTATGTCGATTCATGCCGTTACTACCTTGAATAATGTATAGACATAGTCGAGTCCTCTTAGACGATGTCGAATTTGGCCGACACACTGTTGAGTAATGCCCGAATCTCGCTTAAACACAGTCCAGCGGAGACGATGTCCATACGTGTCTTAATTGAGTCATGCCGAGACATGGTCGAGTCACATGTAGACGCGATCGAGTCATTTCGGCATGAAGCCAGGAGACGGTCGAGTCATCATGGGATTGCACCTAAACAGGGTCAATTGACACGGAGACGCGGTTGAGCAAGGTCGAGTCTGCCCTAGATGGTGCCGAGTCATGTAGAAATGCGGTCTAGTCATGTTGGAATTACGTCGCGATGAGCTGAGACACGCCGATACGGTGTCAAGTCATGCTAAGGTCAGTTAAGACACGTACGAACATCGCCGACACACACCATGCCACAACTGAGTCACGCCGAGACGGGTCGAGTCATGTCGAGAGGAGGTCGGGGCACGCAGAGATAGGATCGAGTCACCTCAAGTTGTAATTGAGTCACGCCGCGACGCGGTTAATTTACGAATAGATCCAGCTACGACGCGAATGATTCACACTCAGATCACGCTATGACTGGGTGGAGTCACATTGGGAAAGATTTGATTTATGCCGAGACGTGGTTGAGTAATGGTTGGATATCGTCTAGATGCAAAATTACACCGAGACGGGTCGAGACTCACCAAAAATCGATCGAGTTATGTCGACAAACAGTTTAGTCAAGTTGAGACGGGATGAATCATGCTGAGAAAGGGGTAGAGTCACGCTAGGATCTGCCAAGACACTGTTCAGTCTCGATGGAATCATGCCAAGACGAGGTGGAGTCAAGTTTGGATCTCGTGAAGACGTCGTCAACTTACACCTCGACGGGGTCGAGTGATGCTGAGACATGATTAAGTCACTTCGAGACACGATCGAGCCACCCCAATTGAGTCATGCCGAGATGTGGTCGAGTCACGCTCGCATCAATCTGAGACGCAATCAAGTCACGTCGAGACAGTCTCGAGTCATGGTGAGATAGGATTATGTCACGTTGAGAGGCAGTTGAGTCATGTGTAGAGGGGTCTAGTTGAGTCATCCTCGGATCATACAGAGACATGGGCTTGAGTCATGTTGAGACTAGGTTTAGTCATGCCAAGTCGAGGTCGAGCCTTACTGAGATAGAGTGGAGTCATCCTCGGATCATACAGAGACATAGTAGAGGGACACTCGAATTTTATTGAGACACGGTCAAGTCATGCAGAAATGTGGCCGAGAGACACAGAGAGGCGGAAGACTCAATCTGAGATGCAATCAAGCAAGGGCGAGATACAGTCGAGTCACACCGAGATAAGGTTTAGACATTCTAAAATGACGTGGTGTCATGCCAAGGCAGGATCGAGTCACATAGAGATGCAGACAATCCCGTCAAAAGAGGGTCGGGCCACATCGAGTCTAGGTTGAGTCACACCATGGGGGTCGAGTTATGCTTAATGACATTGAGACGAGGTCGAGTCACTCTCGGATCACACTGAAACACAATCTAGTGAAGCTTAGATCACGCCGAGATATGATTGATTCAATCCAGGATCACACCGAGATTCAGTTGAGTCGAGTCAAGCCTAGATCACTCTAAGAAACAGTCAATTAATACTAGGATCACACCTAGATGGGATCGAATCATGCCAAGATGGGGTCTTGTCACGGTAAGATGAAGTCGAGTCCCTTCGTGACGAGGCCGAGTCACTTTAATATGATGTCAAATCATGCTCAGATAACGTTAGACAAAGTGAAGTCACACTTATACATGTGTGAGTCTTATGCAGACAAGGTCTAGTCACATCGAGACGGGTCGAGCCACGCTGAGAGGAAATCAAATCACGCTGAGACTAGGTTGACTCATGTAGAGTCGTGATATAATTGCTCTGAGATAGGGTCAAAAAAATTTAAGACGTGGTCGAGTCACGTAGAGAGGGGGTTGAGTCATGATAAGACGCAGTTGAGTCACGCTTAATTCACTCTAAGATGAGGTGGAATCACGCTCAGCTCACGTCAAAAAGCAGTTGAGTCTCTCTTACATCACGTTGAGACACGTTTGATTCACACCCATTTAAGGTTGAGTCACTGTCAAGTAATGTCCTGAAAGGTCGAGTCACACTGAGATAGGATCGAGTCATGCAGAGTTGCGGTCGAGTTACATCAAGATGGGGTCAAGTCACGCAGAGACACAGATGATTCACGCTGAGACGGTGTCAAGTCACATTAAGATGTGGTCAAGTCACACCGAGATGTGGTCAAGTCACGCTCATATCAAGCCAAGATGTGGTTAAGTCTCTCTCAAATTTTATTGAGAATCGGTCGAGGCTTGCTCGAATCATGCTGAGTCGAAGTTGAGTAACACTGAGAGTGAGTCACGCTGAGTTACTGTCGGGATGTGGTAGAGTCATGCTGAGGCCAGAAGAATTATACTGAGACTGGGTCAAGCTTTGTCGAGATGCGATTGAGTCATGTGGAGAAGGGGTCAAATCACGTAGATACGAAATTGAATCACATCGAGATGGGTCGAGTCACACCGATATATGGTGGAGTCACGCCGAAAAGAGATGGAGTCAGGCTCGAATCACGCAGAGACATGGTCGAGTGATAATCAAATCACGTCGAGACAACATTAAGTCAAGATCGAATCACATCGAGATAGGGCAAGATGGGTAGAGTCACGCCGAGAAGGGTCGCGATTAGATCCTGCCAGAATGTGGTCCAGTCATTTTAGGATTTCAACGAGATGCGGTTGGGTCACACTAGGATCAAGTCGAGACAATCAATTCTAGCTCGGGTCACGGCGAGATGATGTCGCGTCACGCTCACATCACGTCGAGAAGGGGTCGAGTCACGCTGAGAAGGGATCGAGTCACGTGGAGATGTGGTCAAGTCGCCCTAGGATAACTCCAAGATGCGGCCGAGTCAAGCCGAGACGGGTTGAGTCACGTCGAGATAAGGTCAAATCAGGTGGGGATGCAGTCAAGTCATTTCGAGATGGGTCGAGTCACACCGAGATACAGTCGACTCACGCTGAAATGGGGTTGAGTCACGCTTGGAGCACACCAAGACACGGTCAATTCAAGCTCTGATCACAGCGTCAAGCGATCGAGCCGTGCTCAGAACACGCCAAAACATGGTCGAGTCATGCCAAGAAGTGGTTGAGTCACACCTAGATGAGGTCGAGTTTGGTAGAAATGTGGTTGAGCGAAGTTTGAATCACACTTAGATAAGGTCGAGTCACACACAGATGACACTAACATGTTATTGAGACACGCAGAGATGCAGTTGAGACATAGAGAGATTAGGTCGCATGACCCCGAGACGAGTGGAGTCATGCCGAGATAGGGTCGCATTTTATCGAGTCGTGGTGGAGTTATTTCGAGATGGTGAAGTCATGCTTGGATCATGCCAAGATGCACTCGAATCATACTTGGATCACATTAAGACACTGTTGAGTTAAGCTTGGATCAAGTTGAGATGCGGTCAAGTCATTTTGAGACTAGGTTAAGTCATGCCAAGATGGAGTTGAGTCAAGCTGAGCAATGGTCTAGTAACGCCCAGACACAGTCAAGTGATGTTGAAACAAGGTCGAATCACGCATAGACGCTGCTGAGTCACACTTGGATCACAGTGAGATTTGGTCGAGACACGATGAAATAGTGTGGAGTCACACCGAGAGGTAGTTGAGTCATGCCAAGAGGGTGTCGAGTCATGTCGAGTCACGGTCGAGTCACGTTGAGACACTTTCGTGTCAGGCTGTGACAGGGTTGAGTGACTTGGAGATGGGTCGAGTCATGTCGTGACGGGGTCGAGTCACGCTTAGATCATCCCGAGATGCTATCAAGTCACCCTCGGATTACCTAAAGTGTGGTCGACTCATGTTTGGATCACTCCAAAATAGGGTCGAGTCATGCTCGAATCAAACTAAAATGTGGTTAAGTCACGCTCGAATCACACCGTGACAGGGTCAAGTAATGCTGAGACAAGTTGGGTATTGTTTAGACAGGCTTGGGTCACTCCAAAACACTATAGAGTCACACCAAGACCAGGTGCAGTCATGCTCTAATGATGTTGAGATGTTGTCTAATCACGCTTGGCTCACTTTAAAAAGCAGTCGGGTCACACTCGAATTTAATCGAGACGCGGTCGAGTGACGTTCAAATCTCATCAAAACACTATTGATTCACGCTCTAATCATGTCGATACGGGCCAAGCCACGCGTTAATCACATCGAGACGTGGTTGAGTCCCGCTCAGATCACGCCGAGCCAGGGTCAAGTCTTGCTAAGTTACAGTCTAGTCACGCTCAGATCACGGCGTGACTCGACTACGTCTCGACCGTATCTCGGCGTAACTCCATCTCATCTAGGGATGACCCGAACGCATCTCCTCCTAACCTCGAATCACGCCGAACATTGTTGGGTCATGCCTAGACTGGGTCTAATAACTCTGAGACAGGGTCGAGTCACGCTCAGATCACCCTTAAAAGGGACTGAATCATGTTTTGGTCACAACAAGATACAGTCGAGTCGTGTTGAGGTGGGGTTGAGTCATGCTAAGATCCTGTCGAGTCACACTCAAATCACGTCAAGACGTCGTCTTAAGAAGATGAGATGGGGTTAAGTCATATAGAGATGGGGTCGAGGCACATAGACACGCAATCGAGTCACCTCGTGACGAGGTCCAGTCACGCTGACACACGGTAGAGTCATGCCGACACAAGTTTGAGTCTCGTCGAGACAGGATTGAGTCATGCAGATGCAGTCGATTTAGTCAGATAAGCGATCATTCATGCTCGAATCACGCCGAGAAATAATGGAGTCTCGCTTGAATCAATTCAAGACGCAGTTGAGTCATAAGAGTTGCAAATGAGTCATGTCAAGACACGGTCGTCTCACTTTGAGAAGTGGTCGAGTCACAACGAGATAAGGTCGAGTCACGCGTAGATGAGGTTTAGTCACGTCGTGTGTAGTCGAGTCACGCTTGGCTTATACTGAAGACTGATCGAGTCACGTTAAAATCACTCTAAGACACGATCGAGTCACGCACGCATCTCTTTCAGATGCGGTCGAGCCATGATCATATCCCGCAAGGATGGGGTTGAGTCACACAGAGTCGTGGTCGAGTCATTCTAAGACGTGGCCAAGACATGCCGAGACGCAGTTGAGTCACATCGAGACACCATTGTGACATGCCACCCAGTCGAGCCGTACGGAGATGGGGAAGAGTCATACAAAGATGTGGTCGAGTCATTCGAGATTAAGTCGAATCACACTAATACGAGGTCGAGTAATGTCGAGGCATAGTCGAGTTGTGCTCAAAATTCTCGCCAAGATGCGGTCTTGTCCCGCATGGATAACGATGAGAGACTACAATATTCTGTGAATTAAGCGTCCAACCAAATTGGACGCTAAATTCACGCTAAAAATTTAGCGTCACGTAAAATTTGGCAGGCTGATGAACAAATTGGTAGAGAATTTTTCTGGTGCCTTTTAGCGTCCACGTGGACGCTAAGTTGGCGGGATAATGAATAGGTTGGAGGGAATTTTTGCGGGGACATTTAGCGTCCAGGTGGATGCTATTTAGTATCCACGTGGACACTAAATTTATTCTCCATAAGAGACAAAATTAGGATCCACGCGGACATTGAATAGCATCCACGTGGAAATTAATTAGTGTCGACGTAGACACTAATTTTGTGTCTCTTATGGAGCATAAAATTTGCGTCCACATGGGCACTATTAGCATCCACATGGACGCTAATTAGTGTCAAGGTGGACAGTAATCCAAATAATTGGGCAGCAATTGTGCCACGCGAGCAGAGAATTCATTTTGCATCCATGTGGACGCTGATTAGCATCCACGTGGACATTAAATGTTGTAATTAGCGTCCACATGGACGCAAAATTAGCCTCTACGTGGATGTTAAAATCCACCCTCTATATAAGCCATATTTTATGTTTCCTCATTTTATCTTTCCTTCTCTTTTTATCTTCCCCCCTCATTTTTCTTTCCTCCTCTAAAAATCCACCCATAAGGTTTTACGATTTTCATACTTTAAGGTTTAGAATTTAGGGATTTAGCAATTAGCATTTTAGGGCTTAAAATTTTATGATTTATAGGGATTAGGGTTTAGCGATTTATGATTTAAGTTTTGAGATTTTAAGCATTTAGGATATTTAATGTTTTAAGAGTTTAAGACTTTTAGTCTTAAGGGTTTTAGGGTTTCTGATTATTAGGGTTTAGGGTTTGGTGCTTGAGATTTAGAGTTCATAGTGTTTGGTGTTGAGGGTTTATTATTTTAATATTTGATTTAAATTATTTTTAATTTAAAAACTAATTTAAATTATTATTTTTTTATTTTGGGTCGACATTTAGAGTCCACGTGGACGCTAATTTAGTGTCCACGTGGATGCTAAATGTTTTAAAGTCCACGTGGATATTAAAATATTTAGTGCCCACGTGGACGTTAAACGTGGATATTAAAATATTTAGGTTGGTCGCTAAATGCGTTTTTTTGTAGTAAGAAGTAGTCAAGTCAAGCTGGAATAACACGTAGAAATGGCCGATCGATGTCTAGCTGGGTGAAGTTATGCAAATACGCAATTGGCTCGCACCGAGATTCGGTCAGGTCACGCCAAAGAGGGGTCGAGTAACGTGAAGATGCGGTTGGGTCCTGTCAGATGCAGTTGGCTAAAGCTTTGACGCGGTCGTGTTAAGCCCAAACAAAGTGCAATCATAGTGAGGCGCATTCGAGTTACGTTGGAATGCAGTCGAATCACACCGAGACACAGTCGAGTCATGCTCAGATCATGCCAAGGCTTGGTCGAGTCATGTTAGGATTATACCGAGATGGGGTCGATTGACATAGAGATGCGGTTTAGTCACGTCGAGACAAAGATCGAGTCATGGCGAGACGAGTCGAATCACTCCGAGACTGGTCGATTTACATTAAGACGGGCCTGAGCCAGGCCGAGACGTGGTGTTCATGCCGTGACATGATCGAGTCAAGCTCAAATCAATTCAAGACGCAGTCGAGTCACGCTCGGATAACGTTGAGATCCTAGTTGAGATGCGGTTGAGTCAAGCTCAAATCAAATCGAGAGGTAATCGAGTCATGCCGAGACGTGATCGAGTCACGTATAGATGCATTTGAGTCATATTAAAATGCGTTCAAGTCACCCAAAGACGCTATCGAGTGACCCCAGGGTCAAAAAATGTTGAGACAAGGTGGAGTCACACAGAGACGTTGTCTAGTCATGTTGAGATGTGGTCGAGCGACGCTATGATATTGCCGAGACACAGTTGAGTCAAGCTGAGATGAGGTCGTGTCATACGGAAAGAGGTTAGAGTTATGTAGACGTGATGAGTGACAAAGAGAAAGGATCGAGTCACGCTCTAATAACTTCAAGATGTACTTGATTTAAACTCCGATCAAATTGAGATGTAGTCAAGTCATGCTCGGATCACGTTGAGATATAGGTTCACATTGCTTCGACACGCGGTCGCGTCATGCGAAGACGTGGTCAACTAATGCTCATATCACACCGAGATAGCGTGGATTCACGTCGAGACGTGGTCAAGTCACACCCAGACAAGGTCGAGTTATGCCGAGACGCGATTGCGTCATGTCGAGACAGGATTGAGTCACTCTCGGATAACGTCGAAATACGGGCGTGTCAAGCTTCGATCGCACTTAGATGCAGTCAAGTCACGCTTGAATCATGTTGAGACAGGGTCAAGTCATGCTCCAATGATACTAAGACGCAATCGAGTCACACTCAGATCATATTGAGACATGGTCGAGTCACACTAAGAAGGGTTCGAGTCACCCTGAGATGGGTCAGGTCATGCCAAGACGTGGTCAGGTCATGTCGAGAAGGGGCCAGGTCACACTCAGGTCTTGTTGAGATGCGATTGAGTAAAGCTCTAATCATGTCGATACTCGATCGTGTCAAGCTCAAATCACGCTAAGACGGGGTGGAGTCACACTTGGATTTGAGACACATTCAAGTCACCTTCGAATCACACCATCACGGCGTAGTGAAGCTCAAATCATGCCAGTTTTCAGTTGAGTAATGCTCGAATCACACTGAAACGGCGTTCACTCACGCTTGGATCACATCAGGATGCAACTGAGTCACGTTTGAATCACGCTGAGACGAGGTCAAGTCACGCTGAGACGAGGTCGTGTCACGCCTGTATCATTCTGGATATTTATCGTCATTAAATGACGATAAATAAATGTTTAAAAATTAGTATATAAAGGTATATGAAAGGTTGATCGAAGGTTAACACGAAACGATCGAAGAAAATCGGAGAAATTTGGAATTAAAAAGTACGCGCAATGGAAACAGAAGTACGTGTGGCCGTTACCACCACGCGTATTCCCATTCCACCACGCGTGGCATGCTGTTTTGGTGAAAAAATATAAATTTCAAACTATCAAGAACGGAAACAACATTCCTATACCATTTTTCATATCAGAGCAAAAGAGAGTCGAGAGGGAGCTGTAAAAAAGAGAAATCCATCAGGGAAGTGAATTAAAGCTGGGTTTTTGCATAATTTGACAAGGTAAGAGGTAGGATGGTATACATATGGTTGATTTAAGGTTTAAGATATGCTTTTGCTGGAATATTTGGATATAAACTGTTGTGTTGAACTGTTGGAATTGTTGATTACATTGTTAAGAAGTGGGAAATGAGGTTAAGGTATTGTTAGAATGATTTAATGAGGAAAAAGTGATGGAAAAGGGTATAAACCTAAGGTTTACTTTAGGTTTACAAATGGTTGATGCTGATTTTGAATTCTTATGTATTGATTAGAAATGTTGTTA
>CANYCX011035040.1:0-18535 GCA_948193385.1 Breynia disticha f. nivosa | reverse complement strand
TAGTTGAGAAGCACAACCTAAAAACTAAGGTAAAAATAGAGTTTTACGTGGTGCCTTGATGTGTACTTATATATAGTGACATGTGTTTATCTCTTATAAGTTTCTAGTTTTCACCTCTTGCTAACTAATAATAAAATAACTTGTTTATCTATGCATAGATATAGATCGTATTAACCGAATTACGTAATTCCCTATGTGTTTTATTTGTTTTCGTGTTTCTTCCATCGCTATATATCTGACAAATTGGATAATAAGTATTTGAAAAACATGAGTGCAATTAATTTAACATAAGTAAAAATATTTTTTAAATAATAAATAATACATATTAAAATAAATAATTATATATCAAGATAACAAACATAAAAAATTGTCTATTTGAGATTTTTAGATTTTTGTCATATATATTCATGAGATGTAAAATTTGGAGTTTTGAATACATTTACAAAGAAAATAATGTATTTTTTTTTTTAAAAAAAAAACTCATTAGTGCAGTCTACTTTTTACTCCACATCATCTGTGAGCGACCCCACCTCTTACAATCCCGACACGTGACACAGATTCGAAAAGCCTAACAGCTAATCGCAACCAACGATCACTTCACGTGTCAACCAATCATATGGTCATTCATCTAAATACGCAACCTACAGGTCGGTTTAACATAAATCTATTAACTTCTGTTTGATTTATATAGCCTTTGTCTGAAATACGTGTAAAAATTAGTCCACTGGTCACTGCAGAAACAAAAAATAAAATAAATAAAGAAAATGAGAGACGAAGAAAATGAGGGAAGCCCTAAATCGTCTTCAAAGAAGGTCAGATCGATTCATCTTTTTCTCTCTTTGGTTTTTTATCTGTTTTGTGTTTTTGGAAAGATCTGGATATTTGAATTAAATCAATATTAGGGTTTTAGATTGAGTTTTTTTTCCCAGTATGTTTTACATTTGTCGATTATGGTTACGGTTTCGTGAGCTAGTTATATAGCTGAAATGGGTTTCTTGTGCTTGTCATAACACATATTTTAGATTTTTTGTTTGGATTCAAAAATGGTGGAAATATGTTGAATATTGTTCACTGTTTTTTTTTCCTTTTTTTTGCATGTCTAAGAATTATAATTATTGTGGGTTAATTTCCAAGTCTATTTTTGGGTTTTAGCTTTTAGGGTTTTAGAACTAAACCGGAACTCGTGAAATTGGAATATGTAATGGCACTTGGATTGGATGTAGAAGGGATTCAGCATTTTGTTATTGCTTCGTATGTTTGTTGTTTTTGTTGCATCGGTGTTATGATGAGAGATTTATCTTCGTTTTCATTGTGAGGATAGAGTGGCAGCCGAGGGATTGATACGTATGCGGCGCAGTGTGAGAATTGCAAGAAATGGCGGGTGATAGCGACTCAAGAAGAGTACGAGGAGATTAGGAGTAAAATTGAGGAAACTCCTTTTGTTTGTGAGAGGAAGTCTGGTGTTTCGTGCAATGATGATGCTGATATCGAATACGATAGTTCTCGGACTTGGGTTATCGATAAACCTGGGATTCCAAAAACTCCTGAAGGTTTTAAGCGTAGCTTGGTGCTTAGACGTGATTTCTCCAAGATGGATGCTTACTATATTACTCCCACTGGGAAAAAACTGAGAACTCGTAATGAGATTGCGGCATTTCTAGAATCAAGTCCGAAATACAAGGACATACCTATCTCTGACTTCAATTTTACTTCTCCAAAGGTGATGGAGGACACCATACCTGATGATGCCGCGAAAAAGACTCCCACAAAGGCTACTGCCGGTGGCAATAGTAATAAGAAAGCCAAGGTGCCGAAAGATGCTGCTGGAAGTTGAACTGAGTTGTGTAACTTTGTAATTTCGCGGTAAATGTAGCATTAGACTTGTATCTTATGACATTTGTCGAGATGGAGATTTTCTGTCATTTTTCCTGTATGTGTGATGAATGTTATCGGTATTAATGAAATTGTTTTGTGAATCCTGGTCTCGAAGTTAAACTTCTGATCATACTTCATATTTTTCTCAATAGCTCATCGCAGATGTGTTATTAGTTCATTGCAGAAACAAGGGCGCCAAGGAAAAGGCAAAAGTTGGGTCAACCTGATTTTTCATTAGGTGTGTGAGAAACTTTGTACTGTATATTGATAACAGTGTAACAAAAAACCAATCCTTCCCTTCAGGTGTGGTCATATTACAAGAGTTCCAAGGACTGGTAAACGTGAATGAAACTCGAAATGCTACATGTATCACTATAACTATTTCAACCTACTGTCAGGTTTCTGATGATGATGATACTCCTCCCTAACCTAATCTGGTTTAGTGTATTCTAAAAGCATGTGAGGCGACCGGTAAATCTTTATGAGCGTCCAGTAAAGAACTTCTTCAACCCCAAGTTCACCTTCTGCTCTTGCAGCATATATATCCTCGCAAATGGCTATTAACCTACGTAAGAAAATTTCCAACAAGAAAGACATGTAAAGCTCGTTAGTGTGTTCAACCTGGCAAGGAAATCTAGCAGGAATCCATGACTGTAAATATATTGTATTACCTATCACAGGAAGGTAGATTCTCAAACGGAATTCTCATTCTTAAGTCTGCGCATTGAAGTCTGATAAAACGACCCACTGCAAGTACGAAGGTTATATACAGACCCCATATGCTGAACTTGCTGATGGTGTCGCCGAGAATGCCCTCTGTGTGAAAGTATAATATTCTTAAGGAATGAAAATATGTTTTTACTATTGCTTTTCGCATTCAAAGACGAAAGAGGCTTCAAACTTACGTGGTGGTGTTTCTTCAGAGATTATGATGGCCATAGGTCCAGCCGAGCCGCTGCAACCAACTACATCTGATGAATTTAAGTCGTGGAACGACCACCAGTTTAAATCTGCGTGGTTCATAAAGAGATCTGCGGAAACTGTATCGACCTGTGCATGCTAGCATATCATTAAATGAAATTTCTGATCATATTGCGACTAGAACAAGGGACTTCAGAAGATAACAATGTTAGAGAATTATGGCGACAGTAAATAACAGCGGCAAAGGGACGATGCTCAGTATCGAAAATATTCATATAAATCAGCAATATTCAGACGACGTGTAGGATACCTCTTGTTCTAAAGATCTGACATCGCCAGAACCAGTAACTCGGAAATATCTGGGGTACATGTTATATATCCTGAAGCTGCTTGCAGAACCGTTGAGAACTCTCTGAATGTCTGATTGTTTTGGAAGATATATGGGATCAACAGGTTCTTTATATGTCGCAATTTCCTTGCCTTTTGGCCTGTCTCTGTGAAGTACCCAGATGGTGAAAATATCCATATCCAAATTCCAGTCAAGGGACTGAATAAATCTTTTCTGAACAACATCAGGGACAAGCCATAATGTACTTGAATCTGCTTCACAGCATATTAGCTGAATATCATTTTTATTATATGCATCCAAATAGCCATGGGGATCCAAATTCACATTAGAATTGATGTCATTCCATGGGAACTTTTCACACAGAGTTGTCTGATACAATGTCAGTTTGCCGCTGAGCGTCCTGATATCGACCTGAACACTGGCATCTTTGATGGGATTGGCAATATTTGTTGGATTACCACTGCTGTATATCTGTAAAAACAGAAATCATTACGAGCGATTTAAACAAACTGTTTCTAAACGAAAATTTGTAATCTAAGTTCTTACCAGCATTGGAGCCCAAATAACACAAATTAATATGAAAAAGAGACAGATTCCGCTGAAACATTTGGTCCATTTAGATTGCTTCTCCCCTTGTTTGTGCTGAGCTCTATTCAAGACTGCATCACATTTGACGAGATACAGACTCGCATGTATGTCTTCCAGCTAGGAAAAAAAACAGATGTATTGGTTCAGAAATAATCTTGAAAACTTTCAACCAAAAGAGTTGCAAATGATAGTACTTTACTAGTTAGCACAGTAACTATTCTTGGTTTAGAACAAAGTGTTCAACCAATAGATAATATGATTAGCTGTTGAAACTTCACATAAAATCTAAGCGAAAAAAAAAAAACTCAGCGTGAATGAGCTGACAAATTTTACAGTCATAACAAATTCTCTGATCTCCAAGTTCAGAGAATTTGTTATCAGCCATAAATGAGGAAAAGAATTTGCCATGTAGTAATATTACTGCATAAGAGCGGAAAAATTAGAAAAAGGACTAATAAAAAAACAGCCAGAAATTCTGGAGATAAGAATTTATAAAATAGAATATTAAAGTCATATTGCAAGATAAGGGATGCAGTTCATCAAATGTTAAAAATGAATAAATTCAAATCAGAGTTCGTGTATTTATGGAGAAATACTTAAACAGTCGAATTACCTTCAGCCAGTCATACATCGTCAAAGAAGTGGTTGTACATGACCAGTCCAATACACATCGAAGTTCATAAAGGAATGGTAGAGCACGATAAAGTCTATAGCCCAAATAGTTTATTCGTGTAACTTCGCTGGTCAAGAACTGCCTATACAAGGTGCTTTTATGAGGCATACCATGGCGGATCTGTACAGCTTGCAGCGCCAGAGAAAATGCTTTCGCAAGAAATATTACACGGAGGGCTATCCCTGCTCCATGCTCTTGGGAAGGTTGCAGGTTCCATGCATACTCCGTAACCGAGTATGTAAAGAGGACAAGATTGAAAATGTAAAAGATCACCTTTCCCATAGCGAACGAGCACAGGTAGATTATGCGATCAAGAACAATCAAGAAGAAGATAATCTGCATCCAAAAATTAATTTAATGATGGTTACGAAAATTGCAAAAGAAGTATATGCTGGCAGTACATTTTCATGGATTCAACAGTTTGTTTTCCCCATCTATGAGCTAAAAGAGAAATATCATCAGCCGGCATGAAAAGAGCACAAGCGATAGCACTTACCATCAAAATGATGACAAACTCTATCGGAAATTGATCTTCAAGCTGTGAAACATCAAGAATTTCGCTTTTGTTTTTTATCACAGATTGGTAAAACATTGCGACTAAGAAGAACACGATTAAGTCTGCACAAAATATGTAGGCATATAAATCAAGCTCTCTTTTGCCTCCTCCAATCACAGAGAGAATAGGGTATGGAAATCTGATTTCTTCAACGAATCCTGCATCATTTGCTTGAAGAATCTCCTTTGCCACATCAGCTGCTGGAGTAAGTGACATGTGCCATTCTGCTGATGCACAACTTGTTACAGGGGAAGCATATACCACTTCGAAAACTGCCAGGGCCACATTAGGGTTCTCCTCACTTCTTTCAATGCTTTGGACATGGACCTTACTTGCAAAAGGGCACAAACTTGGATTTTTTTCATCGCATCTTTCCTCATGAACAATTCTGAGCAATTGATTTATACCAGATTCTATTCTATCAGGCTGAATTCCATCCTCAGGCCATAAGTGGACATCCATTGACACCTGAACAAAATATGGCGGAGATTCTGCTCCTTGTGTCAGCGACTTCCAGTACCTACAGATATTTCTGAAAATTAATGTTGTCGTATTTCGCAGTTGTTGAAAAAAGGCTTTTACCCTCTTGCTCAAACTATTATTTACAAGGATCTCTTTTCTATGGAGAGCACTCCTTTTGTGGGATTTAAAGTCTGTCGAAGGTGTCCATTCACCATCTTTTGCAGTAATAGAGCTCTGTAGAAGTGTAAACAGATAGACAAGAAACAGAGGCAAGGAACCAATGACAAATGATGATTTGATTATATGCACCGGAAATCCCCACTCACGGAGTAAAATCAAATCCATCTTGAATCCACAGTGCTGAATGATAATCTGGTAAAGATATTGAAGCAAAATGTAGACCTCTGTATAAATTAGCATAACAACCCAGAAGAGGTAGCTTGGCCCAGTAGTAACACAGAGAGCATACAAGAAGAGAGCAGCTAGATATACCATTGAAAGTAGACTGAAGTTCCACAGGAAAACAAGAATGAAACAACAGTAACACACAACATCATTGTTTGAACGCATTAGAGACCATATATGGCGGAAAATTCTTCCTATCTGTAGACTTGTGGCATCAGAACTCATATCTGATTGCAGAGAAGATGCACGATCCATATTTAAACACTTAGTCATCTGATTGTTGGTCCCATCACATACTCCATTGTCAGCAGAAGGGTGCTCACTATTATCCTCGTCTTCTTCTGCAATGTTCAAGAAGCTGACAAGGTTGTTAACAGCCTGATTTCCTATAGACTGCACCTGGGAAACCCCATCACCTATTAGCTGCACGGCAGATTTTAAAGGATTTTCCTTGGCCTGACTCTTCCGTTTTTTGCCAGAATCAGAAAGTAAACTGTCAGTTGAGTCCAGAGTTATCTCAGTGATCTCACAGTGAGGAGATTCTGTAAAATACTTCAGGGATGTAATTGATGCTGGACTTTCTGTATTCAAACCAACAGGAGATTCACTCACTTCAAAAGGAAAAATTGAATCCTCCCTGATTGTCTGCTCTGGGTTCCCAAGAGTTACTTCACCTCTCTCGCTCTCATTTTCCTTATTTGAGACAACAGATGTATTTCTTCTCTTTCTTAAGCCTCCACCATCAGAGGAAGTGACAGCACCAATTGTTGGTGAGCTCACATTATGAAGTTCAATTTGCAGGTTAAGCATCTCAGATTTCATCTTTTCCACTTGCAAGTTACGTTGGCGTTTCTGCTCCTCAGATTCACGAATATGTTGCAACTGTGCAGTTTTCCATGCAGCTTTCTTCTCTTGCTCCCGCACAATGGCACCAATTTGTTCTGCCTCAAGATAGTGGGCAACATAATCAAACTCATGGGAGGAGAATATATATGACTGAAGAGATACCAGCATGAAGATAATAATCTCAACGAGTGCAGATCTTGCAGTGATCCGAAATCCGTAGTCATATTTATAAAATCCAATCATCTCAAAAATGTAATCAACTGTCTCACACTTTCCAGAATTGAATGCTCCTATAAATGGAGACTGGTAAGCAAGTGAAAGAACAATGAGCGCAAAGTTGTATATCCGCAGGAATCTAAACATTTTGTTCTTCTTCTTCAGTATTACAAGCCTCATCCGGAAAAATACCAGAGCAAATGCAAGATAACCAAGGTGCAGAATGTCATACTCAAGGGTCCCGGTGATCAATATCAAGCATAGCACAAGATCCAACAGATGACAATAACAATATAGTCTCACGTAGTCAAGAAAAGTCCACATGCTTTTAGTTTCAAAAGAGAGATCTTTCCAAACAAATGTGTTTTTCCTCTGAGACATCATTTCATGATACGTTGATGAGCTTGAGAAACTGGAAGAGCGATCAGCACGAAGTTTGAAACAAGCAAACATGAAAACCATAAAATAGCTGATAAGCACACGTGGATCATCCACAATGAGTCCTACACAAAAAAAAACACAGAATAAATTATGATAATGAAGGAACAATTACAATGAGGGAGTAAAATACAATTTTACAAAAGCCAATGACTTCGGGTGGAAAAGAAGTGCCAAAACAATAATCAAAACAAGCCAACAATAAAAAAAAAACATATACAACACTTTTCAAATAGGAAGCAAAAATGATGATGAAAATAAATATATGAATCATGAGCAGAATAATTGACAAGGAAGACGGATAAATACCAAGCCAACAATTTTTGCAATATTGAAAATGAAGAGTTGACATTTTCCAACAGTCATGGCAGAGGATATCAGTTTCTCTTTCTTGAGGCTGATCTGAAGGGAACATACTCTTCCATATGGCAAAGTACTCCAGAATAAGAATAGAAGCAAACAAGAAGACAACAATTGGCCACAATTTCCGGATTATTTGGCGACTTAAAACAGCGCAAGCCGCAAGGAGTGCAATGTATAGCAGGGAGACCACATTCAACAATGCAAAACTGGCTACGAGAAGTGCAATCATGTTTATTTCGAGGCCAAAGAGATTACACATATTCTCTATCCAGAACTTCAAATATACCTTCAAAAGAGTTTTCTGTGTTTCAAATCTTTCTTTTCTTAACGCAAGAATCCTCTTCTTATTCCACTTGTGACTTTCCTTTGTGCTTCCCCATATATATCCAAATGAAAATTTTCTGGCACCATTACTCTCTGAACCTCCGGTTTTGTTCAATACAAGATTAGGAGGTTGAGTAAATCCAGTGGGAAAAGATGGCCACGATGAGCTGCTTGTAACTCCTTTTTCAGAAGACGCATTGCAGCTTGACGGTGACCTATTTTCACCATTGGCAAATGAACTGTCCGTGGGGACATCTTCGTCTGAGATGAACAATGGACAAGGCTCTTCTCCCTTTTCTTTACCAAGTATATTATTCGGCATCTTTTCCAACCAACGGAAGACATTATACTGAAGGGTACAAGCAGCTATCACCAGTACCTTCCCCCTTAATCCTGACTCCAAGCCCCAGAAACCTTTTTCATATACTCGAAATCCCAATAAAAAGGACAATTCATAGTGTTTTTGCCCAGGAAACATGCCAGTTTGTTTACCCCACATCTGAAATAAGTATTCAGCAGTGACAAGAAATGCAGTGTACAGTTGAAAAGATTTCGATGGAATACGAGAAGTCTTGGGTAAATTTGAACAGATGACAAGGCCAAGCAAATATACAAAACCAAAAGCGCTTATTGGCGAGAAAGAAGCATAAAACAATGCAATAAATAGAATCTTCTGGCTGTGCCAAATTAGAAACCTTTTCATAAAACCGAAAACTCCATAATCTAACTTATCCAGATCATCAGACCTATTATATTTGCTCTGTCTTCTCTCATAGCTGTAAAGCTGCATTACTATCAAAACTGCTAGAGACTCCCAAACATTTTCCAACAGTGAAGCTTTTGTATTATAGCCGAAATAAAATTGAAGATCTATGAAACCAGAAAGCCATGTCTGAAAAGCAGGGAAACTGCTCAAGAGATAGATGAAGATAAACACCATGATCGCATATGCTTTTAAAGGAAACCACAAACGCTGCTTTGTTTTCTCAACGAGTTGCCTTCCAGTTATCCAAACAAGTAGAAGGAAGATATATCCAAAGGAAATATAATTTGGTATCACAAGGTAGACTGTGAGCAGTATAGTCAGGAAAGCAATATATGTTCCACATGATCGATACATGGAAAGAATGTTCTGCCCAATTGTGCTGAGAAATGAAGTGATTCTACTCTCTGAAAGCCAAAAAGACAAAGCAGCCTTTTGTTAAAACAAGACAATTAATTTAGAGCGAACGAGGTCGAGTAGAAAGTATTGCTGGCAATAGCACACTTGCTATGCCATTCAGACTGTTCTGACACCATTCTAATTTAGATATTACAGAAAGAAAGCAAAAAAGTTCAACAAAGGATATAAATACGTCCAGTATGATCATAAATGTGAAGATATGTTGTTAAACAATACTCTTGCAATTAATTAGTAGTACAAAGCAACCCTACAAAATATCACTAGTGCAATTATGAGGTGCAACCCAGATAAAGAAACACACAGGAAGAATTTACCATATTTCCTAACAACACTATAGGAATGAGAATGCAAAACATAAAGGCAAATCTTTCCAACAGAAATTTTAACATGCATTTGTGTTTTATACTAAATTAGACAGAGTAGTTTCCAGCCTAGCAACAGATACATAACCACTGAATAATTGTAATTTCATGAAAAAAAAAAGCAATTGATCCATGGATATATCCTTTACCATAAGATGAATTATCATCAGTGTCTTGCGTGGTTGGGGCAGCATATACAGACAGAAGGACTGATTTATTGAGACCAGCCTTCAAAATGCCAAATCCAACTGGAAGACTTGGAGTGTGCTGCAAGATTGCAGAGAATGAGAACAACATATCAAAACCATGGTTATGAATTGCACAGAAGCATGCAAGCAATGCAATTTCCAAGAAATCCCAAGAGCTCTCATTTTTAAGAAGACCTGCATCAATGAACATAAACTGGTATCAACCTAAAATGGTTAAAGGTAAAATTTTGATAATCAAGCGTCTTTTCAAAATTATGATTTATAAGAAGACAGATGATGCATACCCAACTGCAGAAGAACTTCTTTGCTTAACAATCCCTGGTTCTCCAGAAAATCAGAGATTAAATCAATCTGAAGAACATACAGAATCGCGAAGTGAGCTTCACACAGGAGAATCAGGGATTGTCGAATCTGCCTGCCAATGTTGTGGCTCAATAGATACATCAGAAAGAATATAACTGAAACAGAGAGGCAAAAGAAAACAAAAACTAAATTAGTAGACCAATACAAAGTAACATTCTTAAGTTATATATGCTCTTGCATCATAAATTTATCAATGAAGATATCATGCTAGGAAGCAAACAATGAAGTCACAACAGAAAAATGATTTTTCTTCGTTGAACATACTATATACAGCATGAACAAAACCAGGTCTCATGGCGATAACAAATATCAACATCAACATAATAGCCCGAGAGCATTTTCGCAGTCCCCAGGCAATTGTGGCCACAATGAGTACTTTGGTGTCTTCCACTGCAGACAAAGACATAAAAACATGATTACATACATGAATTATTACCCTGATCAATATATTTATATTGTTATTAATCAAATAGATAGCAGCTTTTCTAAAGTGTGAAGATTTTGCAGTAGAACCAACAGATTTTCGAATGACATATCAGACAGGAAGCCAGATTTTACTGATTCTCTAGCCCAAAAAAAACAGTAACAAAGATAATCAAATATAAAATATCATATTGGAAATAAAAAGGGCCCAAAGAGTGAAGATTTTGAAGTAGAACCAACAGATTTTAGAATGACATATCTGACAGGAAGCCAGATTTTTCTGATCATATAGCCCAAAAAAAAACAGTAACAAAGACATCAAATATGAAATATCATATTTGAAAATAAAAGGCCCAAATAGCCTTCGATTTCATCACCATATAAAAATTCAGATGTAAAACCCAGATTGTGGTTTCCTCCAACTTGTATATTTGTTACCGAAAGATCATAAATAGAAATGCTTGGAGATTAAAGAGGTACCTTTGAGAAAATGTTAAAGGATAACGTTGATCAAAGACATCAAATACGTTATGAAATCTAACAAATCTATTCAACTAACAAGGACTGGAATTGGAACCTATAGAATTCAGTTCTAAACGAAGACATATAAAGGAGTGAAATCAAATAAAATACAAGGACTAGAAAAATTTAGGATGGGCCATAAGATAAACTTTTGGCTTCAAAAGACAGGATGATAATACTAATTTGGACATTCAGTCCCACTAACCCTATAACACCAATTAATTAACAAACAAACAATAACAAAACAAATAATCAGCTGATCAATGTAAAGGGTGTAATCCATTACCATCAACAACAGAGTCGTCATTTGGAGTTCGATCAAACTCATCAGACACGTAGAGGAAAACAGAGTTATTCACTAGATTACCCAACGCAACCAAAACACCAAGACAATATTGTGCAAGCAGATAGAATCCAGGAATGGGATAATGCCAGAGTCCAACCATCTCCCATATTTTCATATCCTACATGTGTATCCAAGAATTAGCTTCTGAGCATTAAAAGTTTCACTACAACAATAGCCAGAATCATATTCTCAAAAAGGACCTACCTTCCCAAGTTTTCTATTCAAAAGGGAAAATGCTACATTGAAGATGTATGTGCCGATAGCCCAAAAGAGAATAAAGACAAGAAGCAGCCCGTTTAATCTGTGTAAACGGAAAACAGAAGGGAAGGCATAGACAATGTAGCCAACATATGCAAGTAAACCGAATGCACATATACTGGCAAGGTGAAAACTCCAGTATGAAAGCACAAACAAGGAAACCTGTTGAAATCAGAGTAAAATGTTTGGAATCAACACTGAGCCAAACTTAACTTGAATTGTATTGAGAGAACATAGAAGAAGAATATTGATACAGTTTCTGCACACATATTAGACAATATTTTGTTTCCAGCAGATTCCCCTCCGTGTGGACCCAATTAGTAAAACAAGTTAACATACATTAAAACTACAGAAAGCAGATACATTTAATTTCAGAATAATTACCGGGAAACCATAAGTGAAAAAGTTGATACTAAAAGTCCGGAAAACGGCCCCTCTTAACAAAACGTTGGTATGTCGGACACCAGATCTGCAAATTATAGTGATGTTCAATAGGCTTACAAAAATACTTGCAAGCAGTTCTAAATATTAACTGAAACACACATTCATGTTCTTGTTTTCTGAACAATTTGCCAAACAGTAGATTTGATACATCAGCCTGTAACATCTGTTTATGTTCATCTAACAAAACAAATTTTGTAACTAAATTTATGTCGGTCATTTAATACTCTGTGACAAATTATGCTTTATTTCGTCCTTTCCATATTGCAGCAGATCTTTACAAACAAGTATACAGAGTTGAAGATCACCAAATGAACTAGAAGATAGTTCTCCAACGCTAAAACGACAATAATGGTTTAAAGGTATAAATAGTGAATTGTAGGAAGAGTATAATTTATACCTCGACTTGCGAATAAAAAATGTCTGCCTCAAGGGAAGAAGTTGTTCTTGCAAACTACTTTCTCTCACAGACATGATGAAATCCATTTCCTCCAAATCACACTTAACAAATGATAACTGCATTTAAAGCGAAATTCAAGCAATCGGAACAAGTGGACTTACACCAAAGAACATTCAAAAATCATCATTCAGTTTGTGTAGTAAAATCAGATGGAAAAAAATAATAAACCAAAACAATTGCATCAACCGGAGTGTTATAAATTGTTGATATACCATTAATCTATTTATGACTAAATATTTTACAACTGTGAATTTGCTTATACTCTGGATTTATTGTTTTATAACGGATACTTACCATGATATAATAAAGGAGAAGAGAAACACCAGAAAATATTTTTGGCCACTCTGACTTCAATGATATTTTGAATAGACCAATATTATCAGCTATCCAGCACAACAAGCTTGGGAACTCTATGGGAAGTTGATACACATACAGCAGGATAATGTTAAAACCTGAGTAAAGCTGAAGAGGTCTCCACCACCTTCAAGGCCACAAGAAATTAAAATGAGCTACCAAAGAGAGGAATGCTGATAAAAATTTATCCATCGAAATCGAAAGAGCAAGGCACAAAGAGATTACCTGAAAAGTCCCAGAAAATTGCTTGTTAGAGACCAATCCACGAGACCCACACAGCTGCCAATGAAAAAAGGTATAGAAAGCCACGAGGGACAGCTTATACCCACAACCAACTGAATTAACGGCAACAGCAAACAAGAGGCAACCCTAAGATGAGATCCTTTCATGTATCAAAACAAAGAAAAAATATTAGTAACTACCACACAAAATTAATAGCTACCTTAAAATTTAAAATTATATTTCAACTCAAAACACACGCGCCAAAATGTGAAAACGAAAAGAAACCCGTAAGAGCTGTAGCACTTATTTTGGAGTGTACTCATATTTCTGAAACTACAGGAGATGAATCAACAACAACAAAAATAAAGCTTGAGCTTCAATTAACTACTTACAAACCTAGTTGTTCAAAAAATGACAAGACATGGCCCCAACAGGAATCTTGCCATGATGTAAGACCGAATTTGCTCCCTGATATATCTACCAAAGCAACAATTGCTGCTAACAGTTGTACAACCAAGAAATAAATTACAACCGGTGATTTCCATGACCGGACTCTGCAAAATCATAAAGGTGAAAAGATACATCAATGTAATATGAGTAATTAGGGAACAAAAATGAAATGAAGAAAAAGAAAAGTAGTTCGTACACCATAAAACCAATCAGATGCGATGACCAAGCATCTGTACCACTCCATCCATTTCCTTTTATTGCCCATATAACAAGATATATTATTTGACAGACTATGACAAGTATGGAAAATATAATAACAGGCCATAGTAACAAAAGTCGCCGTCGAAACCGAAACCCTGCAGGAAACAATGAAATGTAAGGAGACTCATGAACCAAGCCAGAAGGATGCCACCAAAAGAAAAGCCAACCAATTGAAAACAGTTATAAGTGATCACAATCATTGTCTTATCAAATTCATTTTACAAAATCTTAAGAAATGAAGAAATTTCAAACAAAAAAATACTAAGGCACCGTTAACATGATTTATGAATTATGATATTGTATATTGAAACTGTTAGCAGCTTACCTGTTTTTGGTGTAGTAAACTGAATTAAAAGGAAGGCTATTAAGTCCACAAGAGAAATCAAACTCCAATTTATCAAAGCCGCTGTAAGGCAGAAAGTATATGAATCAATAGATACTCCAGTAACTCGGAGTTCAGTGGAACAAATCAACAAGGACACAAGTTCCATAATGCGAAACGAAATTCTGTGGCTATAGCAAGATCAATAACAGCAAAATAAAATCCCAGACAAGAAAATTCCAATAAACCCAATACAAGCTGATAATTAAAGATTAAACAATCAAAACTCTCTTTAGAAATAACAACTTAACCTCAATTATTTCAAATTTAAACAACTCAAGACTAAACTCTATACAGTATAAATACAGTAGCCAATAACATGCAACAAATAAATCAGCTCAATTGAATTCAATATAAGTAATAAACAAAGCTTATAAACATAAAAAAGTAAAAACTTTCTACGGCAGAAAAGCTACTAATCATATTCTTGAACTAAACTGAGCTGAAACCAATGGAAGTTTGAATCTATAAAATGAAAAACAAAGCGAACAATTGAGAAACTGAGCTGATACTAATGAAAGTTTGAATCTTTAAAGCACAAACAAAACGAAAATTTGAAAAAACAACATACCTGTTAGTAGCAGCAGCGTCAAAACAAATCCAACAAGAAAATTTCTCATGAAAGCAACTTGCTTCACAACAAAGATCAAATTTTTGGGTTCGAATTTATGATTTTTGGCAAAGTAAATCCATCATTAAGCTGATGGGTTATCAGCTTTATTCCAATGATTACAAATGCATTTGCCCCAAAAATCTGATCTTTGAATTGGGAATGAGAATTCGAAACTTTCCGAAGGTTTTAGCTTAAAGCTTCAACCTTTTTTCGGATTTTGTTTAAACGACAATAATAGTTTTTGATAGTTGTGTTTTAACCACCCTTCGCAGATGTCTTAATATCACTTTGGCATAATCAAAACCCCAACATATACTTTCTTTAGCTTAAAAAAATCATTTCCTTTGCTTAAAAACACATTTTTCTGTTTTTGGTTGGTTAGATGCTAAACGGCATCGTTTTATTCACTCAATCAACAAAGCCCGCACGTACTACCAACTGTACAAAATAAACTCTTTAGTTTCAACTTCTTTATGCAACTATTGTGATGGTATTGCAAGACTTCTTTTTTGTCCGACGACGTTGAAATACAAGCTAGAATTGATGAACCAAAACGAATCGAATTTAATTTGGTTTTTTAATTTGTTTTGTTCGATATATTCGGTTTTATTAGTTGATTTGTTTGGTTTATTTAGTTCGGTTGAAAACCGAACAAACCAAAAAAATAAAAAAATTGAAAATACATATTTTTAATATATTAAATTATTTGATTTGAATTATTAATTGATATTTTTATTTAATTTTAATTCAGGATAAATTTATACTTAAACTAAAATGGGTCAGTTGAAATTAAAAAAAAAAAGACAAATATATATTTTAAAAGTAGGTAAAATAAATTCAAAAAAAAAACAAAACAAAAAAATTTAGGTTAAATCAAACAAACCGACTATTTCGGTTAGGTTAAAAATCGAACTAAAATTCGATTTAGTTTATTCAGTTTACACAAATCTTTTTATTTGTTCAGTTTATTGGTGGGTCATTTTGGTTTGAACCGAACCGACAGAATTTCCACCATATCGGGACAAAAAGCAGAGATAAAACTTGAAGAAGAAGACTTAACGTCTTCAAATGGTACCAGTACTGTTCTTGACAAAGACTTGAAAATTTTGCACTTCAGTTCGTCAACTTGATGTTAATTTTTGCAGAAAGTTTTGAGCTTTAGCAGAATTTTTATTGATAGTTTGTTATGTATTTACTCTTCGATGCTTTGATGATTCATAGATAATATAATGGAACTTTATGGTTTTGAAGATTATATAGATGTTATAATTATTTAATACTTATGTTAGCTAAATACATTAAATTTTATTCATCTTTACAAACATGTTATTTGGGTTATTTTAATTATTTTTGTTGAGAATTTGTTACATCTATTAATTGTAAGAATAATAATGTAATTTTATCGTTTTCTTAACGATTATTCTCTTCATTCCAAATTGATACAGGCAAGACATTAGAAAAACAAGTATTTAAGATAGTTGTAAGTGATAATTGACATGTGTTTTTACAATAATAATAATAATAATATTATTATTATTATTATTATTATTATCCAACAAGTTATTTTAAATAAATACTAAATATTTAGATCAATAAATATATAATAGAAAGATGAAAATGTCACCAATTTGATAATAATAAAAATGAATTTTAAACAATATATTAAATATTTTGTTTGGTCAGCAGATATACAGTAGCCTTCTTTGGAATGTACACATGGAAGGTAATTAACCCGATAGTCGAATTGAATTTTAGAATGTTTAAGTTTGGTTCATTTAAAATTTACAAAATTAAATTCCAACCAAATTTTTATTGGATTTAATATTTTTTTTTCAAATTTTACTCGTTTAAAACTCGCAATAATCACTGATCACGAGTTTTTTGAGATTGAATAAATAAAAATTAAAATATAATTTTGTTTAATATAAAATTAAAATCAACACATTTATTGAATATCATGAATATTTTTTATTTTTTATATATTTTAAGAATTTATTATTTTTAATTAGTATATTTTAATTAATTATAATATATTATATATTTTCAAAAAATATGATATTATTCCTATATTGATTTATTTTTATATAAATATTATGTCTATTTTAATATGTAAAAGAAACATAAAAACTACCTATTAACATAAAAAATAAGTATGCAATCGAATCGAATTTATTTACAAACGTATTAAAAAACTACTTAATTTTAATTTTATCATACAAGCATGCAATAATTTGTTAGTACATTTGTGAAGTTCATTTTTCAAATCTTTTTAATCTAATATTCAATAATTTTTTATAATAATAATAATACCAGAGAGAAATCAGAGTAAAATAAGAAGAAAATACGAGGAGAGAGAAAATGAAATATCATTTTCATAAACAACTGGGCCCCAAAATAGTCGTAACATAAAAGTTTTATAGCGAAAACTGTAGAAGAAAGTTTGAAAACATTCAAACTCAAAATGAAACATTTATACAAAATATGTACAATATGTACAGTGTAAAAAATGGAAGCACGCAAAACAGAATAATGAAGCTCGACCTCTGACAACAGCAACTCTGACAGAAGATCACCTCAGCTCTGATCCAGTGGCAGCTATCTGTGTCCTGCGCATCATTTAGACACATAACAAAGGTGAGTATGTTTTACAATACTCAGTAAGTTTCATACGCTATAATTGATTCGTAAATTTTAAATGTGCGCAGGGACAATCAATATCTCATCTCGAGATATGATCCTCCTCTAACCTAATCAAACAACTCAATCTTACAACATAACCATTTCAAAACATAAGTCATATCAAAACCAACTCGAAATCACCTCAAAGACATTATTATCAATAACTAATGTCACACAATTGCACAAATATGAACACAAGTATTCATAATCATCAAGCATTCATAATCGATAACACTAATCAATATGTTATGAATGAATGCGAATCAAATGCATATGAATGCTATGCAATCACATGCGAATGTCTGCCCTGGGGTCTTTCTTTCTTTTTCTTTTTCTTTTCTTTTCATATCATTTTTCCCTCGGTCTCAGACCGGTATCGTACCCAGTACGACATCGAGATCTATCTCAAAATCATCGGTCTCAGACCGGCATCGAGCTCTCTCCTGGAATCATTAGGTCCAGCCTGTATTTCATATCTCAGTGTCACACAAAAAATGCAACACAATGAATGATCAATACATTCATATTTCATATCACATTTCGAGTATGCTCAACATGCAGCCATCATTTATCACAAACTCGCAATAAATATCGAATAAAATATGTGGAGCATGTTAATCAAACATATATCAACCAAATGTCAATCAATTTATGTCATTTATGACATACCTCTCTCAATCCATAAACATAACAATAAGATACCAACATATTTCAATCCATCACATTCAATATGGTTCAACTAAGAACCTAACAACTCAACATTTCATTATAGGTCATTTTCTAATTTAATAGAAAGACGCCTAAATTATAATACGAATCAATATGTAAGCGTAGAAACACTTTGTGACGCCCAAAATATTAATTATTACCTTAAGTAATTTAATTATTTTACTCCAAGATAACAATTAAAATCTTGAACATCAAGTTTAGAAAAATAATTTCGAAATTATAATTATACAATAAAAACATTCATAGAAAAATTTCATACATT
>CANYCX011034803.1:0-12684 GCA_948193385.1 Breynia disticha f. nivosa | reverse complement strand
AAGCTTTATTTTATAAAAGAAAACTGTAGAGTAGTTTTCCAACTTTAGTTATAATTTAGAAAACTTTATTTTCTATTTTTCTTGGAAAAAAAATAATTTTGAACATGTTTTCTAATCTTTCAATTTTCACAGAAAAATTTTCTAAAAAAGTAGAAATTTTTTTATTAATAAACGCACCCTAAACAATTATGTGTATAACACAGGATGCAGATTAAAAATACAAGGACGAAAATGAAGTAACTTAAATCGAAAGCACAATAGGGAAAAAGAATAATTAATTTTCCCACTTTCTTTGTTGGTTGTTTCGATTCTCTTATTCGGAAATGGCTTTGTAGTCTCATAAAACACACCACCCATCTCTCCAACCACACGCACCCTTTTTAGAGAGAGATTCAACAGAAAGAACATAAGTAAGGAAATGATCGAATTCTCATCAAAAAGATCGTTACATCTTCTCTTTTTCGCTTCAATTCCTCTTCAATTCCTTTCAGGTTCGTTTCTCAGATCTCTTTATATCACTTCTCATTTGGGTTTCTCTTAACTGTTCATTATTTGTGGTTCAATTTTTTGTTTAAAAATGTAGAATTGGACTAGCAGTTTAGATGTATGCGATCTTAGAGCCCGCAAAGGCATTTGTGTGATTTTCCAATATTGGGATTAATTATTCTATAGGGTAATGTGTAATTTATGGGATTGTGGATTGAAAAGATTGTTAGAAGCTTTGTGGGTTTATTGCTTTTGATTGTTTGGTGCGTAGGTATTTATGGAGACTCTTCGAAAAATGGTACAAATGCTCAAAAACATGTTAGTTCTACGAGCCACACAGGTTCAAAAGTGGTGTTGATACTTCTTGGGGTTGTGGCAATAGGGTCGTTTTCGTTTTTCCTGTTTAAGCTTTGGCAGAGGAAGAAAAGGGAAGAACAATATGCCCGCCTTTTGAAGCTGTTTGAAGAAGATGATGCACTCGAAGTGGAACTTGGCTTGCGGGATTGAGGATTTTAACTCGTCGCAATTTGAGACTGTACTTGAGGTGCGTCAATGAATGGATAAACTTTTTGTGGTCGGACCTTGGCTATTCAATGTGCGCTTTTTCATAGTGTTTTCTGTTGTTCTTTACTTTCATGATCAACATCTTAGTTAGTATCTTAAACTTCAGAATTGTTCTTTTGTCGTGCAATTGACTATATGGATCTACTATGACTGTAATTTAGCTATGTGATTTGTTAAATCGAATCCTTATTGTAATAATTTATCATGTGATTGATTAGGACATATTGTACATTATGGGTAGTCTAGTTGGTACTAGTTTGTTTTGCAAGCCTATGCACTTATGTTGAATAAGACGTTTCCAAAACAAATTTCATGAGTTTGAAGGTGATTTAGTTTGCACTATTATGAGTTTGTACTTAAGCACAAAACTGAGTGATTATCATTTAGTGATTGTGATTGTTGACATGTATATGATTGTTCTGAAATGTATTGTGCAGACTTGATGGAAGTCTTCGTTAGAAAATCTCTATCCTCTTTGATAATGAGTGGAGGAGGAGCCTTGAATTGAGGTTAGATGCTTTTAAGCACATAGTGTAATATTCGTATTGAAATATACAAATTAAAGTGTTTGATTGTATTTGAATTTGATTGTTGGGTTATTTTATAAGTTGTATAAGATAAATGGGCAGTCTCCCTGTTTTTATAAAGAAAAAGTTGGAAAACAAAAACCTCCTGTTCTTATTATGGTAGAACGTGAAGGCGCGGTGGAAATGCGACTTTTAGTTTGAAGAATACAGAACTGTAGTTACCTTTTTCCATAATTTCCTTTCAGGTAAGTTTTATCATTGATTTCTTTCTCCAGAATTTCCTTTCATGTTGTTCACTTGGAGTTTGTTCCTAGATCGAACCTTATCAGGATCTTGGTTAGTAATAATTCATAGGATCGTTGCCTATTTGGCATCAGGGACATGGATTATTTGGGGAAGGAAAGAATGTTTATGAATGTTCTTTACTGCTCGTTAAATGGTACAGTTTGATTCTTGAACCTGTGTTTTTAATCCATATTTCTGTTTGTTTTTTTTTTCTCTAGCAAGAGGCTTAGCATTAGGATAAGAAATTTGGGTTTAGTGAACCCTTGTCTATGGTCGTTATATGAGTAGAGATGGAAGTGGGTACTCCATAATAGGGTACCTGCGCGTATTCAACTCGTTTAACACTACCTCAACCTGATATAAATGGCCTTAGAACGACCACTGGTATGAAAATACTTACTTGTCTTGGGTTTGGGTTCATCTTTCGGGTACTCTAAATTTGAACCTGTTTTTATAAATAGATATGGATGGTAAGTACTACTAATAAACACATAAATATATAAAATATTATATTTAATAGTTAAATATAAATATTTTATATTATTTTAAATATTAAATATTTGAAAAAAATATTTTAATTGATGTATTTTAGTAAAATATTTAATATTTTTGTATATTTTCAAATCATTAAATGGTATAATCATGTATTTAAACGGGTGCGAGTACCTATGAGTATTTTAATAGGATTTAGAACGGATACAAGTTACATATAAATGTGTTAGGAATGGGTATGAGTGGTGATTTTTCTAAGCAAGCTCGTATTTAGATAAGACATTTTTACGAATATCCGACCCAAAAGAATGTGAAACTCTTTTTTTTTACCATGCAATCTCTCTTCGTTGAATGGCATTTTTTTTTCACGTCATTTGGATAAAATTATATTTACACAATAAAAAGTCATATGACAATATTCAATAATTCAATGTGTTTTTCTTCATTTCATAATACTCATCTAAATTGGATGCTTATGATTAAGATGATGATGGAGAAAACGTAGTGTTTAGAGGTGAAAAAATGTTATTGTACAAAGTTTATATTTGAGTGAATAGATGAAATATATATATATATATAAAGAATGTCTACTTATAGTAAGAAATAGCTGATGAGACTTTTTTAAGAAAAAGTTAATAAATATAAAATTAGTCGTTAGAAATTTTTAAATAACTGTCAGGAGTCCAACAATAATATAATTGTCAGGCTAGCGTACGCTGTTACATTAATTTTAAATAAATAATTTCTTTCATATTTGTGTCATAGACATAGATTTATATTTTTTATTCGATCCCCTTTTCCTCTAAAAATAAGAGGGTCGGATGGAGAATGTAGTAAAAAATTCATAGCATTCTGACCACAATAACCATATTAATTATGTTCATAAATAAGGATACTTAGATTATCTAGCATAAAAATTTAGAATCATCATAAATCTCATTTTTTCTATTATAGTTTGTAAATTAATATGAAAATTTTTAAACATTTTATATATATAAATATATACAACTATTATGACAATGCCATAGAAAAAGATATTGAATGAATGAAATTGACAACACCGTCCAAGCAAAAGATAAAATGGTTTCATGTGATGTTATCAATGAACTCCATTTGAAATGTGTTTTGAGAACCCAATTTCTTTGACAGTTTTAAAGAGTATATGTTTTAGTAGGAAATGTAAATTGGATTGAAGATATTCATTATTTTTATTGGTTTTCATCATTTTAATTTACTCCCTCCGTTCCTAAATGTTGTGAATTTGTTTTTTTACATAAATTAAAAAAGCTAATAAATACTGCATAAAATGACTAAATAAAGTAAGTGTTGGAAAAAAGAAAAAAAAGAATTAATTGGAGTAATTAAGAGGCATTTTTAAGTAAAATAGTAATAAAAAAGTTAGATTGCGAATTTTTAAAAAATAAGAGTTTAATGCTAGATTAACAAACATTAAGGAACAGAAAAGTATTTACTAAATAATACGTCATTTGTACCTTAAGCACATTTTCTATATATATATATATATATATATATAAAATGTTTCATTATATAAACATATTTATTGTTTTTACCTTATCTATGATAAATATATTGGTATTTTTATCGTACTGAAAGGGCACAATATATGCATTGATTGGGTACGAGTTAGGCAGTAACTACCGGGTAGAATACATATAGACATCCTTAGGAGTGTAAAATACAAATATTATTTATGTTTACTAGAAAAGGGAATAAATGATATTTGAATGAATAAAATACAAGAAACAAGAATAACTATCTTATTAATGTTCATCATGCATAAAATCACAGCAATAAAATGCATTCTCTCTTCTTCTTTATTACTAATCCAAAACATGAGCTTTCAGGAAATGCAAAACTAACATTATCAATCCTCACATCATAAGTTTACAATACTTACTGCCACACTCAAACAATACATTAAAGAATACATGTAACTTCTTATTAAACCGTATCTAACAAAACTGACAACCTGCCGGACAGTTGCCGTTACAGTCGCCGCGTTCACGATTGCTCGCGCCCCGGAGACCGGAGTATCTTCTTCTTGGACTTGAGCAGCAGAGTGCATCACAATGCTGACTACAAGACGTAGCCGATCAGGCACGTAAATTCATCAGGCACAATACTGGGAAATCATCTTCCTGTTTTAGCTCGTTTCATTCCAGAAGTATTAAATGGTGACATGCTTGGACTCATGCTAGGGCTCATAGCTGGGATTTCCTCCCTTAATGTCCCATTTAGCATTGCCAGTTCCTTCAGTTGTTGCTTTTTATAAAGATCTAAGGATTCATCCTGCGGAAAACTCAGCAGATTATCTCTCAAATCAAAACAAAATTCGTAAACCACAACGTATCGTAAAGTTTCGTAAGTATTCAATTATTCATACCACAGGCTTCAAAAGGCTTTCCAGTATTGAGACTGCATGATCCAGGCGGGCATTTATTATGTCTTCTGGAAATTCAGCCTCCACCAATATGTGCAGAGGCTCGTTAAGATGCTCATATCCAGGTTTATCTTTAAGAGTTTCTTCCTGACAAAGGCAGGCTTATCATGAAAACCATGAAATAATAACCCATCGGTGGGTTATATAACAATTCTCATCAAATTTAACCTTAATAAAAATAACTCATTTCGCTACCTATTTAACTGTATTTATAAGATTACTTTGGCCACTTTAATACTTTATTAGAATTATTTTTTTATTAAATAAATTAAGAAAACAATACTATACCATAAGGTCTTTCCAAGCACACTGCAGTTACAAACCATACCATACATTACTATATCATACCAACCAATACTTTAATAACCTACATCAAACTCAAAACAAGCACACTATAAGTAAAACGGACATATTAAGATAAAACAGGCAAAGCTGAATCACATAAAGAATAACAGTTCGTGTAAATACATTGATCATAATAGCAAACCTAAGATAAATTCCATGTTTTCTCAAATTTTTACTTATTACATAACCATAGGCACCACTCATACACAACAACCATACATGCACGTATATATTCCATTATTACACAGCTTCAGTAAAACAAACAATTACCAAATTCAGTGATGTCATCAGAATCTCCAGAATTCTACAAATGTTCACATTTGTGTCATCCATTAGCAAACTCTGTTAAGATTGTACAAAAGCTACAACCCTTGCACAATATTAAACAGCTACCACTTTTAAATATTAAAGCATCAAAGCATTCAAGAGACAATGATAAAGAAATAAACATCATAAAATCCTAAAACAAATCACCACACACACACGAAAGCAGTAGCTTACAATGAAAAACTTCATTATGGTAGATGGTAGTGGGTTCATCCCCATATTTCCAAGATTCATCAACTTAAAGGCTAATTCTGATAGAACCTAGTATTATAGTAAATAAAATTAGTGTAGTCATTAGTAGTTATATTAGTGAGTTTTTTAGACTGGATGAGGTGGCAAGTTTAGTATATGGCTGGTACTATATAGAGTAAGAGGAGAATGAGATAGACAGCCAGATAATTCAGTTTGTTTGTTGACCTTTTGGCTTAGGAGGTTGGTAAAACCTAGAATCTCTATTTGGAGTTACCGTTTAGATTCTCAGGATCTTGTCACGGGATCACAAGAGTTTCCAGTGATAAAGGTTGGAGCTCAGAGGGGAGCTACGCCTATCCTAGAATTCAATACAGAGAGGTACACCTATCTAGAAGCTCGGGAGAGAGAGCTGTCTATCTCTTGATTTGGTTTTGAATTCTTTGATCATTTTATTAATGAAAGCAATAACCATATATATAAGCATTATACCAAGTGACTCATTCTAAACTTCTAACAAACTAAAAACTCTAAAGGCTTACCCACCAACCAAATACTTATCTGCAAACTAAATCCAAACCTACTAAACAACTGAAATCAAAATAAATAGATTCCTCAACAATAACTTTTAAATAATGCAATATTAAATAAATAACGTATTATGCAATCTTTGTTCCTTCTTCTCTTAAAATGAAAATATAGTCCATAACATTACTTCATTGCTCCAAAACAAGCTTGGCCTCAAGGTCGAAAACAATTAAGAACCAAATTCTGCTGTTTTAGCGTGATGGATTGAAGCAAATCTATTTTTTTTTTAATACTAAAGTTGGAGCTTAGAGGGGATCTACGCCAACTCTGGAGTTCAATACGGAGAGCTACATCTATCCGAAAGCTCGAGAGTCTTGATTTGGCCTTGAATTCTTTGATCAATTTATTAAAGAAACCAACAGGCATATATATAAGCATTACACCAAGTGACTCATTCTAAGCTTCTAACAAACTCAAAACTCTAAAAGCTTATCTGTCAACCAATACTTATCTGCCAACTGACCAAATCCAAACCTACTAAACAAGTGACACCAAAATAAACTAACTCCTAAACAATAACTTCTAAATAATAAAATATTAAATAAATAATATATTATGTAATTTTTCTTCCTTCTCTTATAATAAATATAGTCTATAACATTACTCCATTCCTCCAAAACGAGCTTGCCCTCAAGGTCAAACACAATTAGGAACCAAATTTCTACTGTTGTAGTGTGATGAATTGAAGCAAATCTAATTTTTGTTCTTTTACACTTGTCATGACATACCTTATAAGAAGCAAATGAAATTTAATCCTTGTTGATGTTTCTAGTTATTATCTTTTTGTTACTGGAAAACTTTTCTTTTCGCAAAATTGATATTTCTTTTTCGGTAATTGATTTTGCAGCAACAGTTTTTTGTTTCTTCGTCTACTGAGGGACTGCCATCCCTTCAACTTTTCCTTCGGCAGATACTTTTGGCCTTGTTGAACTTTGAACCATGTTAGTGGATGAGTCATCATCTTTACTTAGTTGGCTTTCTCCCATGGTCACTGACAAAGCGTCAAATCGAGCTGAAAGAGCGGCTTGTCCTTCCATTAACTTGAAAAGCATCTTGATAATTTCCTCCATCTGATTAGTTGTAAGCCCCATAACAATTTACTCTGATACCAAATTGTTACGGTTTAGATTCCGAGATCTAGCCACGGAAACGACGAGAGATAAAAGTTAGAGCTTAGAGGGTAGCTACAGCTACCCTAGAGCTCAAAATGGAGAGTTGCACCTATCCAGAAACTCGAGGAAGAGAGCTGTCAACTAATACTTATTTGACAACTAACCAAATCCAAATCTACTAAACAATTGACACCACAATAAACTAATTACTAACAATAATTTCTAAATAATAGAATATTAAATAAATTATAGATTATGTAATCTTTCTTCCTTATTCTCTTATAATAAAAATAGTCTATAACAAGTTGTTGCCTCGAGCAATTAGGTGAGAGGTTGGCGCAGGCAACTGAAATCTGGTATTTAGTGATTTCTGTTAATGTTTTCATCTTTATCAAATAAAATTGTTATGTTGTCTTCAATTTCATGTTATCATTGGATTCCTATAAAATCCACTGGGAAATTCCAAAAATGAGAGATAAGAAAACAAAATTTCAATAATACCTTTGCAGAATCCTTTACAGAGCCCTTGCCCCTAATATAAACCCTGCATTCTGTCATGGTTTCGACTCTTTTTAAGGAGTTTCCACGTGGCCCCAATATTCTGCCAACAAAATTGAACTGTAGCCTTTTCATTAGAAATTCTTGTTGGTTACTGATAGCCTAGCAGACAATGGAAATAAATCTTCTTACATTAGGATATTTGTCAACAGGAACATCAAGTCTAATTACTCTCTTTACTACAGGTGTTGTTGGAATCCCTGGAACCCCTGGCCAAACGACTGAAGCATTTTGCAACGAGGCCATTCTTTGAAGATGACCATTCTCCTAAAGCAAGAAGCAAATCAATATAAATTTCCTTCATTTCAGGAAGTTAGAAAAAATTCATAACTAAATTACATAAAAAGGAAATATGACGAATGAAACTGTAGCATCGAGAAAAATCTAATGCAGGTGCTCTTCCTCTGAACCGTATCCTAAATTACTTCAGTCCCTCAAGGCTTTGAGGAATTCCTTGATTAAGTTTTTGAAAAAGAAAAAAAAAACTCATTTATGTATTTCCATGCAACAGATTACGAAAACTTGATTATATGCTTTAATAAATCAGACCAGGCATCAAAAGACTGTAATTAGAAAGAACTTGCACTCACTGATAGAATAATTCTGTTCAACCTACCACTTGCCTGTGTTTATGATAATACACTAGCAACCTCAAAATCATTTGATGACAGAATCTGACCAACCTCATAATAGATAGATGAAACAGTAATTACTAGTTGGCCACCTGTGTAAAAAGGGCGTCAATTGTTCAAGTTTTATCCAGTGATCACAGCAAAAGGAAACCCATAATTTCAAAAATAATTTTTCAAGAAGAGGAATTCCACATAAACCTGCCATAAATGGAAAAAACCCCAGATCCATATCTTCAGGCACCACCAGAGGTCCAAACCAATACCAATCAATAAAGTTTTGCCAAGAGAGGCTATCTACTGTTGGCATATCGAGTGCAAGCCTCTCAATGACATAGCACGAGGGAAGAGATAGAATGTTCCAATAATCAAATAAAATTATATGTAAACAAGAACCAAATACCCACATAATATAAAGTCAAAAATCATTTGAAGTTTAAAGAAATGCAGTGGTGTGGTGTATACAGAAGATCGATGTATTTAACACAGATCAATACTTGAACTTAAATAGATTGACCTATGCAATTTATAATAATGTGCACTGATGTATACGTAAGTCTAACATAAGAAATTAACTTGGTAGTAACAAATCGCTGAACAATGTAAATGTATGAAAGCAGAATATAAATAGCATTTACGACATGCATGAATTGGTTAACCAAAATTACCTCTGCTTGCATAGAAGACCATGTATCTAAATCCAGAGATCTTCCATTTGGATGTTGACTTAATGACCTAAAAGGACTATCATGATCATATCTTTCATACTCTATTAAACCTTGATTGAAACTTGATACTCTTCTGATCTCTGCAAATAAAAAAAAAACAGTTAGATTAAGTCACAAGTTTGCGGCTGCTAACAGTCCGTAATTGTCTGAACACCAAGAACTCTGATACTATCAAATTTTCACTTTTAGATGAACTGCTTATTGTGGCAAGTGATAAGTTATGATTAAGAAACCTTGATTAAGAAGCCTGCTACATTGTGGCAGAACTTGTAGAAAAGGTCCCAATTTCTGCCTCTCTGCTAATAGCTCAGCTAGATACCTGCAATTGCCTACAGCACTTAAACCACACGAAGCAGAACAAGGTGTATATAAAAACAAACAGAAAATTAAATAAGAAAAACCAATTTTCATGCGTCTCATAAAATGGCCACAGGAAAAAATAAAAACCAGTTAAACCTCATTTTCATTTCCTATCAGTCCAACATCAATATCACAAAATTGTAAAGAAAAAGACAACACCTTTCTACCAGTTCAGACAAATTAAACACATCAAAAGAAATGGGCAAACATATAAAAATGTAAAGACAGCACATGAACAATTGAAGAAAAACAGCAATAAAGCTGCAAACTCGCCTCTCACGATCTGGAGGCAGAGAAGTGGACCTATGAGGAGAAGCTCCAGAAGGAGGATACTGAAAGAAACTACCAGGTGGGATTCTTTCTCCCATCATATCATATCACTTCAAAAGACAAAGATTAAATCTTTCACAACTGTACAAAACAAAGTAAAGTCAAAACATGAAACAAAAAATTAGAAACTAAAGCATACCCAGAGAGAAAAAACAAGTAGATGTTAATAAAAACAGATTAATGGGTGAAAAAGGTTACATCTTTGAAGTGGGTATTGAGAGGGCAGAGATTTAAAGATTGCTCTTTGGCCTCTCTGCCCTGATGAAGGAGTGAGTGAGGTGGGTGTAGCAATAGTATAGTAGTGTTGTGTAGTATGGAGGAGAAATATATGAGTGGAGAAAGACTCTAGCCCTACTCTACTCTATGAAGGCTCTTCTTGGGATTCTTTCATTCACTACATTTTTATTTTATATTTATGACATTTTGGATCCTTCCTGTTTTGCTTTCTTTATTTTATTCTACAAATGGATAATAAATTATTAACCCCCCCGACTCACGAGGTCTTAATTGAGTTGATAACTCAATCCCTTATGAAGTTTGATTTGGTGTACTATTAAAATCGAATTTTAGTGGAATCACTCTCATAAGATTCTCAAATTAATCTTCAAAAGATCAAAAATATCATATTTTCAGACCAAAAAAAATTATTAAACCCCTCACAACAATCAGGAATAACACTTTATTTAACTTTTATATGATAAATTTTTAGTTGATAATAAAATATTCAAATCAATTTTTATATAAAAATATATACAATAAATAATAAGATTTTAATAAAATAATTTAAAAAAAAATAAAAATATCGGTAAAATAAAAAGTCTATTATGTATAAGATAATTTTCCTATTTAAGTAGGAAAATATGTGACACTATAATATCGTTAATTATTTAAAAATTTGAGTTAAAATTTTTTTAACTTAATAGGTTAAGTATTTTTAATCTAATATATTCAATTAAACGTTTTTCATTACTTATTAAGTATACTTAAAATTATTAAGTATTTAATTTTATTAATTTAAGTATTTAATTATAATTATCAAACACGTTGAATTATAATAAAGTCTTAAAAAATTAAAGTAATTTTTTGATTAATTAAGAATTTCCAGTAAGACTTATAAAACATAATTTTAAGGAGAGATGGTGCATAACCATTTATCAAATTTAATTGTTTTTGTTACTCTATAGGAACAAATTATTGAATCGGTCAAAAGTTGTCGAGAAGGGATGCTTAATGTAATATTTAAATTGTTGGAGGACTAATAAACATATTAAGTCGAGTAATCTATGATGATATGAAACATTGGATCCTTTTTTGGCAGGGTTGTACTTGTACCTCATCACGTTCCACCTTCTTCCATTCACTTAGCATTTCAATATGAAATTAATGAATACAGTTAGTTTATTTTTTAAAAAAAGAAATGAATATAGTTTCTTTTCATCTTTTGGTGCATATTTTAGACGAGAATAGATTCGCACAAGCAATTAATCTACTCATAAATATGGTATTCTTGCATGTGAATCAAAATATAAGGAACTGACAGCTAGGTGAATTTGGGTGTGTCTGAAGCCTTCAGACTTAAAATAGGACGAGTATTTGTTAGTAAATAAATAAATAAGCATTTAAAAGAAATACTAAATTATAAAGATAACAAAATATACAAAGAATAAATAATTAGGACGAGAAGTTAAAAAATAAGTATCTAGATTGGTTTACCACTACTCTTATCTAGTATGAAAAAGTAAAGGCTAAAATTTAAAAGAAAAAATGATTACACGATTATCACTGTTAGTGTGAGTCTTAAGTTCTAATAAATTTTTTTGTATAAACTTGTTTATTATTTAGAAAGAATAATAAAAATGAGACATTTCAGTTTTATCTATTTTTACACTTGTGCATTTAGAAAAAATAAAATCATTCATGATGTTAATCTTGTTCAATTATCGGTGTGAGTATTGGATAGTAAAATATGTAAATACAAGGATGACATCTAAATATTCTTAGTTCATCATTGTTAGTAGGACTAGAATAAACTAAAACTAGTATGTTGATCAATAAGATGGTTGTGTTTCACTAACTATAGAGCATTGATGACATAGATACGTAATAAAAGATAATATATTAGATTGATCTACTTGAATAAGAATGTTACATAGAAGTGTAGAAGTCATAAATAGTTCTCATAAAATATTGCTTATATTATTAGATTGAAAATCTTTGAGTCTGGTTGAATTCTAATAGCCTTTGACATTTTTCGAACTTGAATTGTAACAATGTTTCAAATATGAGTATGATTTGATATATTACTATTCATGCTAAAGTGACCATAAAGAAGTGAAGGGACTGTTTCTCTCAAAAGATAAATAATATCACAGACCACTTAATGTAACGCCCCGAAAAATTTTCCTTTTATGTTGGTATAGTGTCTAAAATAAGTTGGAAGAATGTATGGTTAGGGATATGTATGTCTGGGATCGAAAGAGGTCGGAAAATGGTAAGTGCAGCAGTCTGCAGAGCATTAAAGTACGTTAATGGGGTCATTAACGTACGTTAAGCTAAGTTTTAATGAATAACGTATGTTAGCTTTGTGAATAAACTACGTTATTCAACCTTGAATTCCCAGAACTGAATTTTTATTAACGTACGTTAGTTGTAAAGTAAACATACGTTATCGGGAGTCTGGACACATATTAAAAAGACCTAAAA
>CANYCX011034444.1:0-27122 GCA_948193385.1 Breynia disticha f. nivosa | reverse complement strand
ATTAATTAATTTTAATTTGGTTTGTATTCGTATATCTCCGTAAATGTTCTATAAATTTAGGGTTGAAGTTTATATAGTTTATATATATTTTAGATAAAGTTGATATTTAATTTAAAATAATAAAAAAATTATAAAAATGTTAAAATTTAAAAAATATGAAAAAAAATTAAAAAAAAACGAAAAATGGTGTCCACGTGGACACCATTTTTTTTAATTCTTTTAGTTTTTTAGTTTTTTAAGTTTTTAAAAGTATGTTTATTCTTAATCATTTAGTTTGGTTTATAATTAGTGAGGCAATTGTTATCCAATTAGTATTTATAAAATTATTTAATTTTAATTTGGTTTGTATAAGAAATTGAAATTAAGAAAATGAATTTGGAGTTCAAAAAGTTGGACTCTAAAATTTTGACTCTAAAAATTTAGCGTCCACGTGGACGCCAAATTCACCCGCTAAAATTTCCCGCGACACTGTTCACCTCCCCGCCAAATTGGCGTCCACGTGGCGTGCACGTGGACTCTAAAAATTTAGCGTCCACGTGGACGCTAAATTTAGCGTCCACGTGGACGTCAAATTAACCCGCTAAAATTTCCCGCGACACCGTTTACCTCCCCGCCAAATTGGCGTCCACGTGGACGCAAAATTTAGCGTCCACGTGGACACTAAAAATTTAGCGTCCACGTGGACTCTAAATGCTTAAATTTAGCGTCCAAATTTAGTTGGACTCTAATTTTTGGACACTAATTTAACGTTATACAGTTTAACTGTTAAGAGTTTTACTATCAACTTATTACACATTTAAACTATAAACTATTACCAATTATAAAAATAATATGTAATGCATTCTATTGTACATTCGACAATTTTCTTCATAAAACCTATGACAAAAGCTCGTTGATTTTTGTTCAAGTTGTTTCTTGGAAAAACTCAAATCATGACACAAAGATAAACTATCTTTGTTCAAGTTAGACATATCAAGAACATGTCTAGTAAGTGGACTTAGTCCCAAGTAAACCACTATAATCTATCATTATAGATTTTGATACCTTGTATAAACTGGATTTAAATTAAGTCATTAATTAATCAAACACTTCTCAACCATTACATAAAGTAATGCTAGAACATTAATTCAATCAATAGGATAACATCCACATAGTTGAAATACCATGTTTTTATTTGCTTTCTTATGCATACATACCTTTACTTCCAATAAAACTAACTCGAATGAATGTTTCCTTGAATTTAAGGATTCTATGTATGTTGATATTTGCTTCATTCTTTTGAAGCTTTTCCATCCTCTTTAGATTTCTTATGTAAAAAGCTTGTTTTTCCATAACTCTTTGTGAAAATCTTATTTCCAATCATTTCTTTCATTCGAAATTCATGAAGCATAGATCTAGCTTCCATTATTCTTCTTAAAAAGATCATCTCTAATTCAAAATAGCAATCTAATTAAGAAAAAAATTCTTTTGTTCTCAAGTTTGGATTAAGAAATATCTCACAAAACAAAAAAATTATGGATTTAGACTCTTGCATACTCATAAGATAATTTCTCAACTTGCGACATCAGACCTTAATCTTTGAACTGATCTTTGAGCTTAGTTGAATTGATCTTTGAGCTTAGTTGAACTGATCTTTGAGCTTAGTTGAATTGTGCATTAAAGTAAACATGATAATCAGGAGCCCAAAAATCCTACAACTAAGATTTATCCTAATAGTTGAATTGATCTTTGAGCTTGTGGGCTCCAACTCCATACGGTTTTGGGCTCTCCATTCTAGTTTGATGGGCTTTGAACTTCATGGGCTTGGCGTCTTCATTCCAATATTATTCTAAGTACATAAAATAAAAACTACAATAATACTTACAAGGCACGTAGGCACCCTTTAAAATTTACAAAACCAAGGGCCTATGTATGTACCATGCATATTCATCCATCTCATCCAATCAAACATACACAAAAATAATATCATTCATGAATAAAAAATTTTGCATTTAAACTTAATTCCAAGCCCATTAAGGAAATTGTGTTTGTCAGCAAACTAGGATTAAACCCTATAATAGAATTGGACCAAGGCCCAATAGGCGCATCGAATGAACAATCTCCTAAATACCCTAACACATGCTAGTCATCCTTTGTGCATTGGACACTCTAGTGAATTTCTAATTAGGCAATTTCAATAATATGTAAACATCAAAGTTGTATAATATATGTAACAACATGAATTAAACACATAAAGCATGTTAAACATATATGAATACATGTGACTACACAAAAAGAATCAACCAAGAATCAACTTTGCACAAAAACACCAAAAGAATGCACATACTTTGCACTAAAACATATTTAAATGCCTAAAATGATTTTATTTATTATTAAAACTATTAACACACACCATGAACAACATTTTATCATTCAAATAAGATCTACCCTAAAATTATTTTAACCAATTTAATCAAACAAATCATAACTTATTGACTTAAAACATGTTTTAATCAATTCTAGCTATATCATGTAATCGGCTAGGGTTTTCAAGTCATAACACAAATTCATCAACATTGCAATTATGATCAGACCTAATTAACTCTTTTAATTAAATTCTAAAACATCAGTTAAAAATGTTAATGCAATTTTATTATATAACTCATTTTTATATCTAAACACACAAGACCAACCCTTACATCATTTAAGAAATATCTTAGATCACTTATGAAAAATTATTTAACCAAAATTAACAAATAAAACTAGTTTACATGTTCAAACAACTAAAACTACTCATAACAAGGGATATTAACACATAATTTTGTCATGCATGTTCAATTACATGGTCGGACAAGTTAGGGACATCAAACTAGACATTAAATCACATTAAAAATACCCTAGGTCGTTCTATGATCATGATATAAAATCCATATTGTTATCAAATAACCAAAACATATCAAAACAGCCCACATTATATATTGCAAGAATTTTTAGCACACTACTTTTAGCAATAACCGATTTTAGTTTTGGTTAACAAGATAGAACCACGCACAAAGTCATGTAAGCAAGCTATGATACCATTGTTAGGTTCTGTGTAAAATATCAAGAATATGGCACAACATAAATCTTTGCAAAAACGTGCAAGATACTCACAAAAATAAGATCCAAACATGCTTATGGAAAAACTAGTTAACTAGTTTAGGGTTTAGTACCTGGAATCTTGAACAAAATGGTTTAGAATGAATATATAAGTAAATAATATATAAGAATAACCTATAAAACCTCCAATCCAAGCCAAAATATATCATAAGGAGCTACTAGTATGTGACCTCCCGCTATGCTCACACACATTACTAGTCCTTCTTAAAAAGGATGAGTTCTAGCTCGGTTTATTATGATCGACTACAAGAAAATTGTTAGCAAGAAAAAGAACAAATTTTATCACCTTGGAGACAAGAATCATGACCAAGAAGTCTCTAAACAAAGGATAATTCCTCTCTTTACATAGATTTTGGTTGAGTCCTAGACGAGAGAGGATAGATAAAAAACCCTAAGACTTGTACTTATCCTTCTTCTTCCTTATCCAAAAAGATTTTGACTTAGATTACAACTCATATTTGAGTTCAGAATCTTATGTAAATTAGCTTATGATTAATAGGAAATGATATGGAGTTTATCTCCTTAACTAAGACACATTTTAGGGCAATCCTTGTCCTTAACATTATCTAACTTATCCTTATCTTATCCACAACTCCTAATTTTACCCTTATATCCTACTTTGATTTAAATTCAAATTTTGAATCTTAAATCAATTATGATTTATCCAAAAATTAGAATGGATAATTAAGACTTTTAATCCTCCCACATTAGGCATGTGGTTTTGTACAAAACATGTCCAAACTTGTACTAATTCTTATCCAACTAGGATTCTTACATCTACATTATTAGTTTTCAAATTAGTACATAATTAGCATTAATCATTAGATGGTCTTGTGCTATGATTTCATTGGCCTGATTTTGTGTCCAATTTACACATTTTCAAACCTCATATATTTGTTCTTAAAGTGGCACAAATATACGTCCAAAATCAAAATACCGATATTACCCTTTTCAGACCTAGTCTCCGTGCAATCTTATAAGTCCAGTTAACGTTGTCAATACGAATAAATAATTTCTAAAGGTTATAAGTAAAATCTAGAAAAATATTATGGCAATCCAAATAAAATGATGTTGTGACATCCGTTGACTTGGTATAATCTTACATAGTCCCTTTCCCTTAGTGCCGAAATTACATAAGGCATGGACCAATCATCCTTATTTCATTAATTTCTTGATATTCTAGTGACACTGAACTCTTTCAAATAAATAATAAAACATATTATTTCATATGGGTGTGGCCACACTCTTTGTAGTTTACTGATCAAGTGGCCTGGGCATTTTCCCTATCCTTGAGAGTGTGCAATCCCTTCACTTCTCTCATGCTCTCTAACATGAATCAATACATACCCAATCATACCCATACTTGTCATTGTTTTATTGGCACATTAGGATTTTTTTCAAAATATTCAAAAATCCATCTAGAGTTTTATAGAGATTTCAGGTCTAAAACTCCAATATAAGACTTGCACATGAGAACTACTTATAACTTTGAACCATGTAGTTATTATCATTGGCAGATCTAATCCAAATACCATGTCCTAGACATGTATCCATAATTTTTACTGATATCTCATGTCCTTGTGTTTTGTATGACCAAACCACCAATTCAAGAAGAGTATACATGTCTTAATTCACATATTCTTAATTCACACATCATTCCTAAAACTATGTCTGACTAGGGATATTTAGAAAGAAATCTCGTGCTTCAAGGTCCTACAGGCATATTCCTCATATATGTCAACTTAAGCATTGAGATATTTAATCATGGAATACTATTCTTTCTTTATACACAGAAATAATAGAAAGATAGAATTAAACATCTTAACTATGAATGTATTGCATAGGTAATGCTTGGGACTACAGCTTACACCAACAGAGGCTACTTGGAAGATAAATTACCCTCATTTCTTTCCGTACGATAAATTACCTAGTAGAGGTAAGTTTTTAAAGTCTTAACTAGTTCAATATTTGGTTGTGTAAGTTTATGAAACGTAATTTGAAAAATCTAATAAGTGGGTAAATTTCAGTGATGGAATTTTTATAAGAAGAAGAGATCTGTAATGTCCTCAAATATTTTCCTTGATTTACGTTAATTCATAATTGAAGAAATAGTAAAAAGGAACCGGACAAGTTTCTTAAATAAAATGACAGAATTGAGAATAAAAAAAGACCAAACAGTCTATAGAATGGTTTGTTTAAACTGTTTTGCAAAATATTTGGTGCACCAGATTTTAAATTCTAGGAAAATAACCAATTTCTTTAGCAAGTAGTTCGGCCAAACTATTTCCTTCACTATTTGTGTCAAAGAAGTGTTTAAATGGGTTAAAATAGGTTCACAACTTCATTTCAAAACCTACACACATTTTCTAAACCTCAAAAAACTCTCCCACACACCCAAAAAGATCCTAAACTTACCCAACCACATTTCCATCATCCACCATTCCAGCAACCCCAGAAAACCTTGCTAAGGAAGGAATCTCATACATGAGAAGCGACGTTAAAAAGGTGAATGTTTTGTGTTTTCTTGTGGTTTGTGAACTTGATGGATGAAAAAAATGAGTAAAGAGGTATTGTTAGTGAGTACTTTGAGATTTTGAGTATGAGTATGGTATATGAACTTATAAAGGAAATGTGTTTACGTGTAGGGTTGGTTGAAAGAAGAAAGGTGAATCGTTTAGAGGGAGAAGAGGGTATAGAGAGCGAGAGTTGTGAGAACATACTTAGGATTAACATAAGGTAGAAGTTTTGGACATTAGACATACTTCTAATGTGTTATTTAACATACAAATCAACACAATGAAACTTAAAAACATGCCAAAAATGATTTCACTCAAGAACACTCACATAAGAATTAAGGCATAGAAAATTCTAAGAATTTGATGATTACCTCTTGGAAGCTTTTTACCAAATAAGTATGAATACATACCGAGAGGCAATATTTGATTCCCTTTACAATCTCACACATGTTTGAGTAGAATTTGGTTTAGGAAAAATGTTAGCTCTTCCCCAAATCTTCTTGACCGATCAGTTGGACACAGACAAGAGAGAGAAACAGGATTTGTTCTTTTTCCTAAATGAGGTACACGATCTTACTTAAAGATCGAGAGAATACTCTTTTTTCTTAAACAAGTATTATGGCCATGAGAGACAGACGACAACACAAGTGGGTGAGAGAGAGGGAAGCACACCATATGTCGTAGTGTTTGGGTTTTTCTTCATCCTTCACTCTTATATATGAGTGTACGCTCCTTAGACTTCTCTAAACCTTAGTAGTCAACTGTTTGCGCAAATATTTTGAATTTTATTTCCAAATCAAATTCAACAATATCTCCTTAATTATTGTTTGAATTATCTTGATTAATTAGACACCGACTTAATTAGGATACCCTAATTAATTATAATACTCAAATTAACAAGACTAATTAAAATAAAATCTTCCTCTTAAAATTATAAGATCGTGTGTCTACCATTACTAGGCCCCATTGTCCATTTGATCATCTATTGAGGCTAACACTATTTGTCCAATTAAATTACCCTAAATAAGTTCCCTAAGGAAATATTAGAAATGCCCTTTTTATCAATTAGTTCATGTGCGATCCTATAGTTCCATTCAATATTGGCATTAGGAAATAAAACTTCCTAAAGGTCATATATGCAATCTAGTAAGTCATCTTGACAATATAAATCAAATGAAAATGTAGTTTGCATTTATTCAACCTTATGCAACCTTACATAATCCCTTACCTTAAAATGCTAAAATTACATAATGCATGCACAATCATCCTTATTAAGTCAATTTTTTCAGTGACCCTAAATTCTCAAATAAATAATGAAACACATTATAACATTTGAGTATGGTTATACACTTCTCAGCTCATTGATCAAGTGGTTGGTGACAGTTTCTCTTTCCTCAAGAGTGGGTAATCCCTTCAATTCTCTCACACTCTCATGAACCAGTGCATACTTGACATACCCAAACTTGGCATCCTTATTATGAGCATGTTATGTTCATATGAAAGTGTACAGTAATTTATTTAAATTTTCATAGAGATTTCTGTTCTAAGATCGTCGATGTAAACTTGCACAATGAGAACCATATATGACTCACAACTATATAGTGTTCTTATTTGCAGATCCAATCCAAATATCATATCCTAGACATGTATCCATGACTTCAAATTGACATATTATATCCTTGTGTTATGTAGGACCCAACCCACTAAGTTAGAAAGAGCAAGCTAATCTTAATTCACCTATTATTCCCATGATAGTTATTGACTATAGATATTTAGAATATAATCTATTACTTCAAGGTCCTATAGATATATGCCTTACATATACCAGCTTGAGCCTTGAGATCTATATTAAAGGACTTTTATCAATCTTTATGCATAGACATAATAGAAATACAAAATGTGTTGGCTTAATGATAGCCACACTCTGAAGAAATTCTTATGGGATATGACATGACTTACACTAACAATCTCCCACTAAGCACTAGACCCAATGAAAGATAGTACATATCTTCACAAATTGAAATTGAGATAGTTGAGCTGTCAGTATTCAACTACTTTGACTTGACAATCAATCTTGTTTGATCTTGAATCTATCACTTCAAGTGATAATTCTTGATTATTAGTTTTGACTTATGATGTGACCATGACTCCTTAGTTTGTGCATTAATCTTATTTGTAACACCCTAAAGTTTAATCCATAAAATAAAAAATTATAATTAAATCAAATATTAAAAATAGATCAAACATTTTGAAGGAAATCAAATTTTGAGGGATAAGGTTGAAAAGATAAGTGTAGCACATGTTAGGGAAGAATAACGTACGTTATGGAATGATTGTTATCCCTTAATATGGCAATTTCTAGACTAACGTTCATTAAGGGAAAGGTAATGTACATTGCCAAATGCCAATAATGTACATTAGGGGACAGGTAACATACACCAAATGACACTAACATATGTTTGTGTTTTATAAATGTATGTTACGGGGACCACCTAAACGCGTCAACAGTGAGAAAATAGATTTTAAGTCGGAAAAACACCTCCCAACACACACATTTACATATCCTCTTGCCAAAGCACACCCACAATATACCTAAACACCTGTCTAAAGACCCCCAACCCCAATTTAATCACTGTCGCACTAAACCCCACTATATACCGCATCAAAGGACATTTAGGACTTTAGAAAGACATCTATCCAAGGTAAAATTTCTAACTTTACACGAGTTATTTTAATATATAGAGAGGAAAATGATGAATTGGGAGTGAGATGATGTTATTGATATGTTTTGATTAAGAAAATGTGGGCATGCTTGTGTTTAGGAAATGGGTTTAGGGCTTGTGTGAGAGTAAGAGAGAAAAGGTGAGGCTTTTATTAAGAGAGGATGTTAAAAGAGAATGTGGTGAGTTAAGAGAGAAAAAATGAGTGGGTTGTGTTAATGGTAACAAGAGAAACCTAAAAGGTAGGAACTTAAGGTGGAAACGAAGTTAAAGAAAGGAATGATAGGTGTAAGTAGGGTTTTAGTGTGAAAGAGGAGACCCTATAGAGGGGAATGTTGTTCATACATTTGCAAACTTTTAAATTAAATAAAAAAGGTTTTGGGAAGTTAAAGGAGTAAAATTTACATTTTAAAAGATAAAAATGAATAAATTTTGTGTATATGAATATTTATGAATGAAAATGTTGATGTTTGATGAGTGGGTGACGACGTAGGGTTAAAGCGATTATCAAAGAGCAACACTTAGCTCATACTTGTGAGGTAAGTGTATATCTCGTCACTTACCTATCCAACGATTTCCTTTGCATGGTTAACTATATGTGGCTTAATTGCATTTATGTGCAAAATTATATCGCAGGTTAAACAATATTAGTATGTATTGTAAAAATTATGTCGATGAAAAGTGAACACGAGAAAGACACTAATGTTGTGGTTTGTTGATTATGGTTAAAATGTTGTTAGCTCACTTGATGGATAAAGATACAGTTAGAGTGACTTATGTTGATGTGAGAATATGGTTAATGGTTTTGAATGCTTTTGATGACATGCATAATGTGTGTAAAGTGTGATCGATAAGTGTGACATACGATTTTGTGTTGATGGGAAAATTGGAATGAGTATTCTTGTCATTGATCAGGAATACACCTTGTAATGTGTGTGTGTTTGGTTTGTGGTATTGTAAGTTGCATTGATTATCATAAGATCATAAGGCATATTGAATTAAAAGTGTCGACAGATATAAGAAAAAGAAGTAATTGAGTGCCAATAGATGCAAATAAATTAATTGGGCACCAAAGGATGCAAATAAACTAAATGGCGTCAATGGGTGTAGATAAACTAAATGGGCATCAATGGGTGCAAATAAACTAAATGGGCACAATGGGTACAAATGAATTAAAAGGGCGCCAATGGGTGCAAGTAAACAAAATGGGTGCCAATGGGTGCAAATAAAGTAAATAGGTGCCAATGGTGCAAATGAATTAAATGGGTGCTAATGGGCGCAAATAAACTAAATGGGCACTAATGGGTGCAAATGAATTAGAAGGGTGTCAATGGGTGCAACTAAACTAAATGGGCACCAACGAGTACAAATGAATTGAAAGAGCATCAATCGGTGCAACTAAACTAAATGGGCGCTAATGGGGAAAATAAACTAAATGGGCGCTAATGGGGAAAATTAATTAGAAAGGCCATAAATAGGTGCAAATAAACTAAATGGGAGTCAATGGGTGCAAATGAACTAAATGGGGGCCAATGAGTGTAAGTAAACTAAATGAGCGCCAATAGGTTCAAATAAACTAAATGTGCACTAATGGGTGCAAATGAACTAAATGGGCACCAGTGGGTGCAAATAAGCTAATTGGGCACTAATGGGTGTAAATGAACTAAAGCAAGGCCAATCGGTTTGAGTTAAAAATAAATGGGCACCAATGGGTGCATTTAAACTAAATGGGCGTCAATGGGTACAAATGAACTAATTGCGGGGTAGTGGGTACAAATAAGATAATTGGGCAACAATGGATGCAAATAAAATAATTGGGTGTTGATGGGTTCAAATTAAGATGATTGAGTAATAATCAATATATGTGAGATGAGAACACCCAAGGGTGCTAGAGATAATGACATTAGCATGTCAAATCATATCGTTTGTAAATATGTATGTTATGGAGAATTTCAAAAGAATGCATTGAAAATAGTGTGGGCCTTCTGTATATGGAAAGTAAGTGTGAAAATTATGCCTTTTGAGTGTATGAATGTACTACGCTATGTGAGATTTATGGCTATGATACATTGAATGTGATATGTACATTAAGTCAAAGAAAAGGAAGGGAGTAATGCCGTAAATTGTATAAGTGGAGTGTTATAGATCTTGATTGAGAATGCTGATTCGGGTGTGAGTCATATATATTTGGTCTTAATCATATGTTGCGAAAATAATGTATGATGCAAGTATGATGTGACTTTTAAGTGTCATGTATGATTTTTTGTATATGTTTTAAGTTCAAGTGTAATGTCTAATGAGGTTGTGAATCATGTTAAGTAGACATGACCTTTGTATGGAAAAGAATGTAATGTTTTTATTTGTACGAATTTAATTTTAGGATTGTATAGGAATGATGAGATATGCTTATTGAATATGATGATTTAAATATGAGTTGATTCTTAATTTATTATGGCTTCTTCCATAATCATATGCATGTATTTAGTGCATATAAGATAATAACATGATATTGATGAGTTTGATGAAATGTACAAGCATGTTAAGTTGGAGTATGATTGTTAATTGAATGAAATATGAATGGTAATGGGAAACAATAACCTATGTTGTAAGGATGATTATTTAGAGTGAAGGTATGCTCAAATGTGGGAAGTATTAAAAACTTCTGTTTTACGAATGCTTCGTCGTGAATCAGTGTTTGGAATAATATACATTAACCTTAAAATTAATGTACATTAACCTAGGATTCCATATAATGTATGTTATCACTAAGATTAACGTACGTTACCTCCCTCCCAATAACATGTGCTGTGAACTAGTGTAATGTGAATCAATGTTTAGACTAGAAGGGTCGACAATATACATTATTGGAGAATAACATATGTTATTATTACTATCCCAGCGTGTAAGCAAATAATTTAGAAAAAAAAAAGTACAGGGATCATTGCCTGTTGAAGGGGTAAAGCTTAGGAAGATTAAGGACTCACATGATACATTAACTAAGAATAGGAAAGGAATCTGAATAACTAATTGTGTGCGAATTAAAGACGAGTGTATTAGGATTTATATGGTTAGGTAAGTGATAAGGGAGGTATACACTTACAGAGTTTAATACTCACTCATGTGTTTGTGTGAGTGCTTATTTTGAACAGGTTAGATGGGCTATCACGTAGATTCTCACATCTACGCTTAGATATTTTTGCAGAAAATGCTTACGATAAGGCGGGGCATCCATGTAGTTTACATTGATGGTGGAGTTCAAATTTTCAACTGTCATTTGGTTTTGAAACAAAAATATGTGAACTACATTTGAAATTATCTTTTTGCCTTGTAATGGATTTTAAATCTTTGATTTTATTTTGCTAGATACACTCACATATATATTTAAGCAATTATATTAGGGTATTTGATGCTTGAACTTTAAATCTGTGTTTGAGTGAAAGCCTTAATTAAATTGCAACAAATTTTCACTAAATATTTACATAAGCATTAATTACAAATAAAAATGGGAAATAAATTTGAGTATCACATTGTTAATGTTACATGAAATTTCCAGTAGAACTAGAATGATTGGGACCATTCCTAAACCAATATAGAAATCCCTTAGTCTACAACCCCTCTTCCAGTCAACCTTGTTGTAATGTACTTAGATTTTGTATTTGATTTAGTTGCACCATTTACTCTTAAGGGCTTTCTGCCAAGTTATGACACCTTTAATTATGAATATCTACTCACTGTGAATTCACAATGTTTTTTAAAGCTTGTGTATATGTGATACTTATCCTTAGTACATTCGATAGCTAGCTTGGCAAAGTCTAAAGTAGATGCTAATTGATCTCTACTCAGATTGTTTCTTTAATAAACTCAACTCTTAACACAAAAGATGAACCATCTTTGTCTAAGGTCAAAATATCTAGAACACGTTTAGTACCTTGACTTAGTTCAAATAAACCAACACAATCTATCTTCATAGACTAACATACTATGTACCATTACTTAAAATTAATGTCTGATCATTTATTTAACTAATAAGGATATTATTCACATATATGGAAAACTCCACATTTTTGGTTTTGCCTTTCTTTTATACACAATGTTTATTCTTGCTTTCATTGAAGTTAACTCAAAATGATCACTTCTAAGAATTAAGGATTCTAAGTATGTAATCATACTTCATTCCTTGAAGTTTCTCACCATTATTAGATCACTTGTGAAATGGAATTTGTTCTACAACTCTTTTATGAACTTAATCCCATTTCCAATCATTCCTTTCTATAGGAATTAGTTATATATCAATTTAGCTCCCACTATTCTTCTTGAAAAAAATGATCTCTTAATCAAGAAAATAGTCTATATGAGCAATAACTCCTTTTGTTCTCAACTTGTTTGGTTTAAGAAACATCTCACAACACAAACATATGGTGAATTTAGGCTCTTGTATACTCACTAGTTAATTGATTATCTTGTGACATCAAACCTTAATCCTTGAATAACCTAAAGTTTATGGTTTAACCATATCTCTCTCCTTTGGCTTTCGACTATTTTGATTGGAGTACAATTAAAGCCTTTAGTGTAATGGCCAATCTCAATTTAGAAGAGTGTTTGATTTATTATTTAGTAGTCTATATAATTCATTTCACCCTTTGAACACATAACTCAAATGAAGATGTTCCAATATAATTGAGTTATAAAGTTTAACCATACTTTCATGATTTCCAAACCTTGGTTCAATATCTATGATTTAGTACACTTCATCAGTTAACATACAATTGCATGTATAAGACTTATTAAATCACTTCACTTAGTTACTCATATTTCTATATATAGATAGCTCGTGCATTGATCAAACACTTCTTACTTGAAGTCTTTATGTACATGTTTTTTTGTCGATATATACTAAATGGCGACATCAATAATTATCATTCTATATACAAACACAACTTATATGACTAAAACACTTCTAAGAAGTCTTTATCATAAGTTTAGTTTCATATGTACTAGATAAGTATTTCAAAGATATTAAGAATTCATCCTTATGTATTTAAGTTATTTTAGAACACTTAGAAAAACATGGATATAATGGAAACTTGTGTAACTACTATAAACATAGTAATATCAAAGTATGACCTTGAAGTGAGAGATTTCATTATAAATATCCATATTTAGTCACTACTATGGGAATAGTAGGTGAATTAAGACTAGCATGCTCTTTTTGACTTGGTTGGTTCATTCATACAGAACACAAGGATATGAGATGTCAATCAAAAATCATGGATACATTTCTAGGTCATGGTATTTGGATTAGATCCACTAATTAGAACAATACATGGTTTAGAATCATAAGTTCTCAAGTGGAATTCTTACATTGGAGTTCTTAGACCAAAAATCTATATGATACTCTAGATGAAGTTTTAATACTATAACATATGTCTAATGTTCGTATAACTGGGTGATAAATATGGTTATTATTAGGTATACATTAGTTCATGTTAGAGAGTATGAGAGAAGTGAAGGGATTACTCACTCTTAAGGACGGAGAAAATGTCACCGACCACTTGATGAGTGAAATAAAAAGCGTGTAGGCACACCTAGATGAAATAATGAGTTTTATTATTTATTTGAAAGATTTAAGTTTCACTAGAATATCAAGAAAAGGAATTGAGTTAATAAGGATGATTGTTCCATGCCTTATGTAATTTCGACATTTAAGGGTAAGGAACTATGTAAGATTGCATTAGGTTAGCAAATGTCATCACATCTTCATTTATTTTGCAATGTGATAGCATCTTTCTAGAGTGTGTGTATGACCTTTAGGAATTGATAATTCCTATTTCCAACATTAAATGGACCTATTGGACAGAACACAAAAATTGGCCATAAGGGCATTTTTTATATTTCTTTAAGGATCACGTATTTAGGTCAATTAATTGGGCAAATATAAGAGGCTTCAATTGGATAAATTTTGGACATGGTTTGTGCCCAAAACACAAGGAAAATATGGTTTCCACAATTAGAATTAATAATGGTTTTTTAGTTGCTAAATTGGTGGATATAAGGAGAGAGAATTCAAATAAGATTTATCCTTTTAGCTACATCTTTTATCTTGTCTAAAAGACTAATTAAGGAGAGATAAATCCATGAATTCAAATTCAAATTAATTCCCAATAATTTTTTACTATTTAGATCGTGCATGATGAAAATTAATTAGGAGATTTACTTAAACTATTTAATTTACACATGTGGCTATATATAAACACCAAAACTAGGGTTTTTAAGAGACACCTCTTACTCTCTCTCTCTCTCTCTCTCTCTCTAGGCCATAACCCTATGCAAGAAGAAAAGGATTTTTTTTTCTTTCTTAGTAGCCCATACATGTCCTAATACAACCTTAGTTGATTCAAAGTTTCATGATCATGATTCTAAAGCAAGATTTGCTAAAAATCCAAATGTTAGCACACTAGTCGATCATGTATGTATGTCAAACTAGAGAGAGGTCGTATAACATGCAAATCGTGTGACATCTTTGATTTGTAGAAGGTTGTATGAACTGGTTTTCATATAGAAGTTACTTATAGAACTTGTTCAGGATAAAAAAAAGGTCAACTTTCGAGGTAGGAACCTTAAATTAGTTACTATTTTATCAAAGTTATGCATATATGGGTCTTCGATTATTTGCTTTGTTGGTTTGCCAAAAAAAATTTTCACTGCGTGTGGCAAGTTAAATAATAAAGAAAACCTAATAAATCATTAAACGAGAAAACACTTCTCATCCATTACTTAAGGTAATGCTAAAAAGTTTTTCCAATTATCAGGAAAATATCTTCATATTTGAAACATCACATTTCTGTTTGCTTTCTTATACACACAGTGTCTATCATTTACTTTCATTGAAGCCAACTCGAATGAATGCTTCATTGAATTAAGGATTCTAAGTAAGTTGATAGTTACTTCACTCTTTAAAGTTTTATCATCTTCCTTAAATTTCTTGTGTAATGGAATGCTTTATGAATTTATCCCATTTCCAACCATTCATTTCTGGAATTCATGATGTATAGATCTAGCTCCTACTATTCCTCTTAAAAATATGATCTCTTGATCAAGAAAATGGTATATTTGAGCAACAATTCCTTTTATTCTCAATTTTTGTTAAGAAACATCTTCACAAAATAAACAGATAGTGGATTTGGGCCCTCGCATACTCACTAGTTATTTTTTTAATTTGTGACATTAGACCTTAATCCTTGAACATCCTAGAGTTCATGGTTTCACTATATCTCTTTTGGTCTTCAACTGCTTATAATTGGAGTACGATTATAGCCTTTTGTGCAATAACCAATCTCAATTTAGGAAGACTGTTTAATTCATCATTAAGCATGCCATATAATTAATTCATCCTTTGTACACATAATTCAAATGACTACGTTCCAAAATAATGAACCAAAAGGTCAAACTATGCTTTTATGATTTTCAAAACTTAGTTCAGTATATTTGATTTAGTACGCTTAATTGATCAACATACAATTTTATGTATACAACTTATTAAGTCACTTCACTTAGTTACTCATCTTTCTATATAAATATAGCTCATGTATTAATCAAACACATATTTTTTGAAGTTATGATGCCCACGTTTTCTTGTATATATATACTAAATGACAGCTTTGATAATTATCTTTTTATATACAAACTTAGCTCATATGACTAAAACACTTCTAAGAAGTCTTTATCATATGTTTAGTTTCATATGTACTAGATAACTATTTTCAAAGATACTTGTGTATCTAAGTTATAATAGATTACTTAGATAAATATGGATATAATGGAAACTTGCATAATTACTATAAACATAGCAATATCAAAATCCAATGAATATCCAAACAATTATGAACTAATAACAATATTTGACTTTAGGTCAACATTAAACATTATTTATAATTTAGAATCTAAAAACCTCAAAAAGAAAGACTAATAATATACTCTACGTGCTCTTAACCTCGATAAGGGAGCTATCTTTTACTTCCTTCAAGCAACCACCTCTTTCTATGTACCTGCACATTTTCAGAGCACATGTTAGAACATCTAAAAGTAGCACCAATACTAAAGTGGTAGAAATAGTTAAGCTTGATAAATTAAATACTTGAACTAGATGTCTTGGCCTCATTCCTCTTTTTCCTTCCTTGTAGAGCTTCCAGTTCTTCCTTCAATGACCAATTTGGTTGCAATGGAAGAAAGTACTCTCACTTTCCTTGAGCTTTGGCTCACTTACCTTAGCAGAAGTTGAATTTTTTGCCTCACTCCCACTGGCTTATGACCTAAGGGTTTCAACTTTCTCTTCTTTTTTCCCTTTCTCTTTAAGCTTTTGCTTAAATTTGGGACTTATGTTTTCTCCCACTAGGTCTAAGAAGTCCTACAAGTTTTTCCTTTCTTAGCTCCTTGCCTTTACCTTTTTGTTCTTATAACATTATCTTTAATTGCACCATTATCTCTCATGTGTCTAGGTCAATGAACTGCCTTAGAACTCAGGCATTATTATGGGCAATACTAGATAGGTCACATCATTAGAGCCACTCCATATTTTCAAAGGTTTCCCTTTGATGAAGCCCTTCTCATATTTTGAGTTAAATGTTTGTTCAACGTATAACTTTCTCTTTCTCTTAAGAATCTTTCTTAAATTTAAGAATAGTATATAATGTTTGAACCATTTTGTCTCTTTTAAGGATGATTCATAGTGTGAAATAATTTATATTAGTTGTGTCATTTTCATCCTACAGAATAAAGATCAACTAGATTAGTTAAGGTCATCAATGATCCCACAAACCAAATTGATATCCCCTTAAACAATTTGTCATTGATGGTTCTTGTGGGTCAAAATCCACTTTTTGAATCAACAAAATAGTCAAGCTAAGCCTGTACACCAAGAGGTTAAGATACTTAGGTAGGAAAAGAACCAATTGTGTCGAATACACGACTTTAGGATCAAATGGACAAACACAACTAATTGTTAAGCACAAAGGCCCACTTTTTATTGCCTATGCCCAGCCATACCTTTCCGCGTTATGTCAAACCCACAATCACAACCCACACTTCACCAAGAAAGAAGGGAATACTTAGATATCCTATCATATGTGACTGACATTTTAGATTTTTAGCGTGGTTCAAATCAAGAAGGTAACTTTATGACTTACTATTTTTAGGGATTCATTTAATTATATCTTACATTACAAACACTTTGTCATTCATTCTTACATAGCATATATATAACATTTTTAAATATAAACATGATAAACATGGGCCTAAAATCTACAACTAAAATCCACACTAAGAGCCTAGTATATCCTTAACCTTGCGAGCTCTTATCCTGAACAGTTTTGGGCTCTCTGGCTTCTCCAATCTGGTGGGCTTTGCACTTCCTAGGCTATTCTAATTTCTATTCTAGAAACTTAAAAAAGTCCATTCATATCACATATGCCATTAGGGAAATTATGTTTGTGGGATAACTAGGATTAAACCCTATGGTGGGATTAGACGAGGCCCAATAGGCTCATCGAATAAATCATCTCCTAAATCCCTAACATACGCTAGTTGTTCTTATGACCCTAAACACTCTAGTGAATTTCTAATTTAGCCAATTTAATAATATGTCATCAAGTGCCATATATATATATTAAAATAGCATATAATATGTAAAAACATGAATTAAATGTAACCTGGCAAATGATAGAATTTATCTATATGAAAAATAGATTAAAACGGAATTGACTCGGAATGAAAATCAAAAAAGTGCTAAAAATAGTAGATGAGCACAGGCTGGGGCACGACCGTGCTAGTGGGCCTGCTCATCATTTTTGGAAAATGTCAGAACGATCTCATGCACGACCAGATTGAAACTCGTGCTAAAAAGAACAGCACAACCACAGGCCCGACCCATGCTGCAGGTCATGTCGGCTGGGCAAGTTTTTAACAGAAAATGAGTGAAACACTATTTTATTGAACAGAGCAAAAATAGAACTGAAATTTTGAGAGGGAAGCAGAGAAAACTCTAAAAACATCTAAAGTGTGTGATTGAGCAACGAAGAACTAATACCTTTTCCAAATTCAAGCTAAATATTGTAAGGTAAACGTTATAGACTTATTCTTGAGTAAGAGATGAGCTTGGAGTTAATGAATTTTAGGAAAATGATGGATAGGAATTGATTTATCTATTCAATGATGTTAGTTAACTGAAGTTGAGTTATTTGAACTCTCTAGAATGATTTATACTGTTTAAATCAGGCTAAGATTAGAATTAGAAAAATCAGGGGTTTGGAAAGAAAGTGGGATTTTAGGTTTAGAGGTTTTAATTGATGTTGATATATCTAAAACAAGTTGTGAAACAAGTTATTAACAACTTTGTATGATTATTTTCGTATAGGAGGTGATTTACGACACTTGGATCGGAGTTGAGCTAGGAGGCCGACTTTACGATTTTGTCAAGGTAACTGTCGTTTACACTTACCATTGTATGTCTTGCATCTGTATGGTTAATCATACTTGAGAATGATGCAAATATGTTAAGATGGTAGCTCAAATGTGTCTTCAAATGGACTTGTTTGGTATGATTGATATGTTGAGTCATATGTGCTTATGCTTGGATGTTTTTCGATGAGATTGCTTATATGATCTTAATTGTACATGATTTAGAGTAAAGTGATTGAAATGTAAAGATAAGATAATTCTTATTAATGAGGATTCTTATTAGAGATAAGATGAGCTATGTCTGATTGTGGATTATGCCTTTGTTTTATTTATATTATGTTCTTACGAATATAAGATGTGTAAAAGGCATAATTGGTATTTGATTATCAGAATGCATCTTGTGGTGCACTTGTGCTACCATTTGATTATGTGAGCTTAAGATGGCATGCTTATGTGTTGATTATGTATTCATGATGATCTTTGCTATGTTCTTATGAACTACGAGTATGAAAAGCATAAGTATGCATATGATTTAAGATTGGATGGCCTTAATGAATGCAATTGATTCATTCATGTGTTGCATTAACATTGTATGTGACAGGTGGCCGTGATTGATTCTGAGAGAGATATCGCTGTCAAGCAGGGCCCGATGATGATTTTTGAGAGAGATCTCGATGTCGGTCTGGGACCAAGGATATTCTGGGCGAGAGCTCAATGCTGAACTGGGTTCGATGCCAGTCTGGGACTGAGAGAAAAAATGAAAAGAAAAGAAAAAGAAAAAGAAAAACAAATACCCCAGGGCATATTGCATATGATTGCATCGACATCGCATTGGCATCTCGTTTGCATTTATTAATACATTCATTTGTATTTTGATGCCATGTTCAATACTGAGTTTGAAATAGTTACTGTTGTTATGTTAGCTGTTGTTTGTTTGAAAGAGGCATATGTAAATGTTTGTACTAATGGTTAAGATCTATGTGGTATGGCTCTAAGAGTAAGTATGTTTGATTTAGATGTGCTTGTATGGAATGTTTGGACTATAGATTTGGTGTCTAATATGTAATAGTTATGAGTTGGCTATTTGAGTTAAGCGATGCCTTGCTGCTGTGAAAATTGTATGTAAATTGTACATTTTCGAGAGTCAGCACGCCATCGTGCTAAGACTGTGTTAAAGACCACGAGCAGTGTATGAACTGTTCTGGGTAAATTGATGAGCACGACCCCCGTGCTCAATACGGCACGACCGTGCCACCTGGGAAAAATGTTGTACAGAATTTTAAATAGAAATTAAGTACAGTGCTGAGTAGATAATTAATAAGGCAATTATCCCTATTGCATAATATACTTAAATCATAATAAGAAACAATTACTTATGCATTAAAACCACTTACTGAGTATGTAAATACTCACGTGTGTGTGATTTTGATATTGTGCAGATCGTAGATAGCTGCCAGACTCGGAGACTTGCGGTGGACTTAGAGCATAGCGATACGAGATTACGAGTTCTTGGCTTCGAGATTTTTTTACTTTCGGATTGGTGTTTCGTACATATTTTACATGTATTTTGGGTTTCCTTTTCAAATCATGTTATAGCTTCCGATTAACTCTATTTTAATTGTAAAATTGGGCCGAGTTTTTATTAATTAATGCATGTATATTTTTATCATCTTCTTTCATATGATTTTTATTATAATATCATTTTATAAGTATAAATTATGAGAAAATAAAGGTTTATGAAAACAGGTCTTACATTTAAACATAAAAAAATGTTAAACTTATCATCATGCACGTGAATGCACAAACAAAGATCAACTAAGAATCAATTATGCGCAATCACAAACATTCAATGCATAGACTTGCATTAAAACATATCTGAATGACTGAAATGATTCTATGTGTCATCAGAAAAAATTAATGCACACCATAAACAACATTTTATAGTTCATATCAAATCTTCCCTAGAATGATTTTTAACATTTCATTCACACAAAAAGACAACTTCTTGATTAAAAATATGTTATGGTCACTTCTAGGCACATCTAGGCAATCGACAAAGGTTTTAGGTCACAAAACAAATTTATCAACATATTAATTATAATAAAACCTCATTTACACACTTAATTACAGCCCAAATCATCAATTAATCATCTTAATACAATTTCAATCAACATAAACACGTTTTTATATCTAATCATGCAATACTAGCACTTAGAAACAATCAAACGGGTCATTAGGGTTTCGGTCATGAAGGAAAAAAAACTAGACCTTAAATCATTTTAAAAATACCTTAGATTAGTTATGAAAGCATCATTCACATGTCCAATCAATCAACTAGCACATAACAAAGAACAAGGAAAGATAATGCAAACTAGGTCATATATGATCAATACATGGCTCGACCAGCCATGGTCCTTAATTTTGGCCATTAAATCATTCCAAAAACACCCTAGGTCAATTTGTAAACATGATTTAAAAGCAATTTAATCATCAAATAATCATAATACATTCAAATAACCCATAAAATACATTATTGAAAAATTTAGCACGTTAGTTTCAAATTGTAGCCGATTTTAATCAACTTTCACGGTAAATAACACCACAAAATTGCATGTAAACCTCTCTAATACAATTTTTAGGTTTTATTTAAGATTTATCATGACATATTCAGTAGAAACACTAAATTTCTATGGCAAATTAACAATGAAAATTTTTTCAAGATCCATACATGCATAACTTTGTAAAACTAGTAACTAATTTAAGGTTCTAACTCAAAAGTCGACTCCTTTTGATTTTGAATCAGTTTATACAGTAAATAATGGATAGAAACAAATCTATAAAACTTCATACCCATTCAAGATGTCATAGAAGCTACATGTTACATGACCTCCCTCTAGTTTCACACACACAAATCAATAATGGCCAAAGGGGTATGCTAGCACTTGTAAATTAGCTCCTACTTGGGTTATGAATGAAGAATGATTTTTCTCACCTTGAGGGATGAGTAGACATGACTTATGGCTGCTAGGATTAAGAGAAAAAACTAGCCCCTAACTCCTTATATATATAACTAGGGATGAGAAAAACAAAGAGAGCTAAAAGACCTAAAATTTAGCCTTATCTTCTTAACCTAATCCTACTTTGATTCAAATTCAAATCCAATTTTAATTTCCAAACGGATAAATGGACAAGACATCAAAAAAATGTATTCTTTTATTTCATGAATTATTTTCTTTTAATTTGTCTTTTAGGGACAATTTTAAGAGCATGATCCTACTTGATTTCTTTCTTACTTACCCATGTATATAAGAACTTATAAAATGCTACATGAATACCAATGGGCTTATAATTTCTTGCAACAAATTTGGTCTCCATGTAGCTTAAATAATAACCTAAACTTAAATAAATGTCCATAAGTTGGCCCAATTATCTAACCAAATAGTAAATACCAATTTTACCCTTTTTTAAACTGATTTTTCTTATGTGATCCTATAGGTCCATTTAATGTTGTAAATAGGAATTATCAATTCCTAGAGTCATAAATACACACTAGCAAGATTCTGTGACATCGTCAATTAAATCAAGATGTGGTGATATTCGTATGACCTAATGCAATCTTATATAGTTCCTTACCCTAAAATGTTAGAATTACATAAGGCATGGAAGAGTCATCCTTATTAATTCAATTCCAATTCTTGATATTCCAGTGACATTGAACCCTTTAAAATCAATAACAAAACTTATTATTTCATTTGAGTGCGGCCACGCACTTTTAGTTCATTGATCAAGTGGTCGGTGACATTTTACCTCTCCTAGAGATTGTGTAATCCCTTCACTTATCTAATGTTCTCTAACATGAATTAATGCATACCTAATCATAGTCATACTGGTATTTCTATTATAGGCACATTTGGCTTATTATTAAAGTATTCAAAAGTCCATTTAGACTTTCATAGAGATTTTTTTCTAAGAACTCCATTGTAAGACTTGCTCATGAGAACCACTTATGACTCCAAACCATTTAGTGTTCTCATTAGTAAACCTAGTCCAAATACCATGTCTTAGACATGTATCCATAATTTTTGACTGATATACAATGTCCTTATATTTCTTAGGACTGAAGAGTGTGAGATGTGATGAGTGGGAGCTTAAGGCTCATAGGTGACCACTAGAGGACCTTAAGGCTCATAGGATGGAGTTTAAGGCTCGAACAAATAATGGGAGCTTATAGCTCAATTAAAAATGGAGTTTAAGGCTCAAATAATAATGGAAGCTTATGGGCCGATTGAAAATGGAGCTTAATGCTCAAATAATAATAAAAGCTTATGGCTCAATTGAAAATGGAGATTAAGGCTCAATGAGAGGAATATATATGGCCTTGTTTAATTTGGCCAGGGTGTGTGATTAAAAAAGAAAGAGTTGAGCTATGAGTGAGTGAGTCCCATTTGCGTTGTCATATTGCATATACATCATCTAGTACAATGTTTTTATTGGACTATGTTTGAAAATTGGTGGAATTTTCTCTTTTGTTATTAGAATGGTTGCTCGTCCTTTAGTGGATAAATGATATAACTTGTATGTGATTGAGATTGTGTTTTTTGGGATTGGAATTTGATGTTTTGTAGGAGAAACTTGGAGTGCACGTGTTGTAAAACAGGCTGTGTAAACCATTTGCCAACTCGTGTAATGTTATTAGATGAGATTCACTTCCAATGTTATTTTTGGGTATCCAAATGAGCTAGTGTACAAATTGTACAAACTGTTCACCAAACTATTTTCTCAATTTTGTGCATAGAGTGATGCATGGTTTGGTGCATAAGATGACCAGACCATGCACCAACTGTGCTATCTTAAAAAAGATGTTTTTTTAGATATTTTGAGTCCTAACTTAATAGAGATGTTTACTATTATGCTTGGATGAATGCATTGAGTTTCAATGAAATTTAGAACAAGGAGAACACTTCAAAGGATTTAAAATGAATATGATGACATATTAGATAAATGTATGTAGCCTCCCTCTATGTTCACACACAGTTTGCATAGAAAAAAACAATAAAAAAGGTGCAAGAATAGCCATAAAAATCATCCAAAATCCAAACATCCAAGATCAAAATGAGCTACTTATGTGTGACCTCCCTCTATGTTCAAACACACACACAACTAGCCCTTCTTAAAGAGGACGAGTGCTAGCTCCATATGTGTTTTTACCTACAAGAAAATATGTTAGCAAAAAAAAATTAACAATTTTCTCACCTTGGGCAGTTATAGATCATAGCCAAGAAGTGTCATTTATTAGAACTTATCAATTTTGTCATAGAGATCAAGAAAGTGATTTAGCACTAAATAGAGGTGTTTGGGACATGCCTTATGCTAATCATGATATCAAAGGTCAAGGAATAAATTTTAATTGTAGTAGGGTTGTTGACATCGTTCGTCAGCTATTTAATTTTGGATGATTATAGTGTCTTACTAGAGACCGTCTATGATTTATGAATTAATAAATTCATTTCCATTATTAAATGGTCCTACAGATCACACACGGATAAAGAAAAAATTGAGAAGGGTATTTTTGGAATTTCACCTTAGGTTAAAGTTCGGCTGTTGGGCCAGATCGGGCATTTTGGCCAATTTTGGTAATTGGGCCCAATATAGATGAAAAACATAATTTATCATTTCTTACATAATTTTAAGACAAAGATTATTAATTAAATATAATGTCTTAAATTAAGACATATAAGAGGATAAAGTAGAGAAAAATAAGGAAAACCTTGTCTTAAATTAAGACAAGATAATATAAGATGAAATAAAAGAATTTTTCTTTTATTTATCTTATACATACATAACAGTAGGAGAGAGAATTAAAAGAGTTCATATTTAATTAAATACTTAATATAATCCTAATTATCAATTGTAGGGGGCATTTAATAGGTCTGATTTTTATGATGTAAGACATGAGGATCAATTTTAAATGGGTTATAATTTTATAATTTTATTTTATTTAGAATAATAATCATGCCTCTTTGCCTATATTTTGATCTTTTATGATAATCACCACTCTTTCTTTCCTATTTATCCATTATTTTAAGCTATCAATATTTAACGAAATACTCAATCTTCTCTTATCTTCCCAACATTTTCTTTTAAGACCATTACTACACCATTTAGTGACACAGTGTTCTTTCAAAGTAACATTTTCTGCATTAACGCAATGAAAGTTTAGGAAATGATTCTAATAAAGTAATGTATGCTCTTCTTCTCAAATTTTTTCACCCATAATCAATAGTGTTTGGTGAGGAGTGGTTGGTTTAGTTGCGCTAGGAGATAATTTTTAGACCAGATTGATCATGAAAGGTTAAAAAATGACAAATTAAACAAAACTAATCATTTCTTGTAACATCCTCGTCATGAACCACTTAATTAATGTTTTAAATAATATGTTTAATAAAATTAAAGAGTTTTACAATAAAAACGAAAAAAATAAATGATTATAAATAAAGATATGAAAGGGTGACAAAAGGGTGATAAAAGGGTGATGTTAGGTAACCAAGGAAAAGGAGAAACCTTGAGAACATAAAAGAACACACGATGGAGGCCCAAAAACCCATGGTGGGCACGACCACGCGTACTGCTATGCCCACCACGCGTACTCAACTGATTCTGTGAAAAAAATATACGGTCAGATGCTTCCTGATTCTCTCAAAACCCTCAGAACTATCAAAACTATTCCAGAGAAAACGAGCTAAAGTGAGAGGTGAGCAAGAGTGATTTAAGGAGGGAGATTGGAGAATTAAGCTAAGAACGTGATTCAAGTTATCAAATCAATCGTAGTTTTGAGCCGATAACCTAGTGGTATAAGCGAAACAGGTAAAACTCGAAAGTTTCGTAAGTTTTTACGAGTTTTACCATAAATGTTTTGAGTTTATTATTGAATGGACTATGGAATTAAGTAAGGAATTGAATTAGAATTTGACTTCTAATTAAGTTATATTTAGTTATTAATGATATAAGTAACGATAGGAAAATTGTTAAGGTTTTGGCTTGGGTTTCGCCTAGGGTTTGTATAATTGAGAAGCAAATGAAATGAATTTGATGTAACATGCATATAGTTGATTTATTCAGTTGATTATGATTAGATATATGTGAATTGTTCTTTAGGATGACAGGTTAGGCGGGGACAGAGTTCGGGCTCACATTTGGAGTACCTGAGTTAGAGGTGAGTATATCTCACTATCTGGTTAAATTAAAATGAATGGTTATATATATTGATATGCGAATGAATTGTGAATGATGTTATGTATGTGGCTTGATTACTTATGTATGATGATGAGTGAATGCAATTATGCTATCCACGTACCTATTCGAAAATAAAAATGAAACGAAAATGGAAGTGAAATGAAATGATGATATATGTGCGTACTTATATGATTACGATATATGATATACGAAATGAAAAGGGAATCGTAGAAACGATTCAAATGAAACAGGTACGTAATATGGAAATGGCATACGAAAAAGGTACGTGAACGTGCTTATGTTTTTCATATGACATGTGATATGATATGTGATATGGAAAGGTGATAGAAAGGTAATAAATGATCGATCATTCAGAGACGTAAGTAGGGCGATGGAAGTTAGGTCCACATGAAAAGGAGGTGGAAAAATGTTTTCAAAACTAATAAGGAGACGGAAGTTAGGTTTATTATGAACGAGAATGTTCAATTCAAATGTATACGAATCGAATTCAAAATGAGGTAAAAAGAATAGTTCAACAGAAAATGAAATGAATGAAAAAGAAAATGCAAAGGAAAAATGAAAAGGATGAAAAATATGTATGTACAAAATGTGATATGTTGATATGTTATATTTGTATTCTATGAAATGAAACTGAGTTGAAAGAATAGCTCGTATATGTGACTATTTATGGGATATTATAAAATGAATTAAAAGTTACTCACTGAGCCCGCAACTCAATCAACTGCGATGTTTATTTCAGGTATAGGTATTAGCAGTGGTAGACGTTTTTACTAGCAGTGTCAGAGCTTTTCTTTTCTACAGGTTGGACAGCTGCTACCCGACTCACTTCTCTCTCTTCTACTAATGTCATTAGGGTCTACCTCATACATTTTGCATGTTATATGATGAGATGTTGCTATATGGATTGTACATTATGTGTTATGGATTGAGAGAGGATGAGTATGATGTTATCTACAGTTTGTTGACATAGTGATATGTATATATATCTGAGGTTGTGTGATTGAGAGTGTGATATGATGGTTGAGGTGTATGTTGCTAAATA
>CANYCX011034348.1:0-14421 GCA_948193385.1 Breynia disticha f. nivosa | reverse complement strand
TTTCTCTACATGGGTCAATCAAGTTTTGATCAAATATGGTGGGAAGAGGCATTCTGTGATTATGAAAAGGTTACGTCTTTAGGTTCTGACTCGATGAAACTAAATGCCACAATCAAATTTGCAACTTTATTGAAACAAGCTCCACAAAACATATTAGCGAAAACAATTCCAATTCTTGGAAAGCTCATTATTGATCATAGTTCTTCAGTTCAGCCTATTCAAGAAGTTGCTGTTTATTGTTTGAAGTGTATTGCTTGTCATAGTGATGGTGTTTTAGCTGCAGAAATTGGTCAGTGTGGTGCTTTAGTTTCTATGTTAAAGTTATTGCCTCATTCTAGTGGAAGTTTTGAGAAAATTCTGGTCAAGTGTATTTGGTGCCTTGTTCATTATGGTGGTGAAAATAAAAAGATTGTAGCAAGAAATGGTGGATTAGATATTGTTGTTAATATGTTGGAGTTTTGTGCAGACGGTAGAATTAAGTTGTATTTGCTGGAGATTTTGAGTGCAATGGCATTGTTAAAGGAGGTTATGAGGATGATTCTTATGTTCGGGTCAAGAGGACTTAGATTTTTAATGGAGGCTGCAAGTTCCGGTAGTTTGGTCTCCAGAGAACGAGCTTGTTATGCAATAGGCGTAATTGGCATTTCAAAACGTACTAGATTGATGCTTGTTGAGCTTGGAGTGATACCTGTGTTGGTTGATTTGTTCTATCAGGGAGACACTAAGACTAAGCTTGTTGTTGGTAATAGTCTTGGTGTGATTTCAGCTCATGTTGAATCCATTAGACCTCTTGCTCAAGCAGGAGCTATACCTTTATATGCCGAGCTTCTTCAAGCTCCTGATCTTATAGGGAAGGAGATTGCAGAGGACGTGTTCTGTTTATTAGCCGTCGCTGAAAACAATGCGGTTGCTATAGCAGAGCACTTGGTTCGAATCTTGAGAGAAGGTGATGATGGAGCGAAAATTGCAGCTGCTGATGTAGTGTGGGATCTTGCAGGGTATAAGCACTCGATTTCTGTTTTTAGAAACTCTGGTGCAATTCCTATATTAGTTGAGCTTTTGATCCATGGAAGTAGTTCTGATATCAGAAAAACGGCTTCTGGCGCAATTGCGCAGTTGAGTTACGACGAGGAGAATCGAGCCGCGCTGGCAGATGCGGGTTCTGTTCCGATTCTTATCGAGTTGTTGCGAGATGAGTCAGCGGATCTGAGGGATAATGCTGCTGAAGCTCTTGTGAAATTTTCAGAAGATCCATGGCAGCGCGACACAATTGGTGAAGCAGTAGATCTTCCTTCGTTCCAGATTATGCAGAACAGATTGGCTCAAATTCAGGATTCTGATGAGCATATCGTAAGATCTTTGAGGCGGAGAAGCAATGAGCAGCTCGCCTGGGACCCAAATCTTGCCTAAAACTGCTTCCAATGAGTTTTCCTTGATCTCTGCTCTTTCGCAACTTGCTACCCTAACGGTGCTGGGTGAGGCATATGCGCTTTGACCTGCTGGTTTGTCAGGTAAATTCTCAGTCTTGGATGCATGTCGCAACTCAAGTTGGCAGATCACAATCGTTTTAGTGATTTTTTTATTAAATATTATTATTTATGATGTAAATATTTCAAAAATTAAACTCGTTTTACTTATTTCTTGTCATAATCGTATATTCACAATGGTATTATTATATAAAAATTAACAATTCTTCTTATACCTCAAAATTCAACAATATTTGAAATAATGATCATAAATTTTAAAAAAAAAACCAGACTTACAAATGATTATTAAAAAAATCTCATCATGACAAGACACATCGATAATATCTAATTTTTATTTGAAATGTGTCTCACATCTATAAAATAAAAAAAATATTAAATAAGTTATAATAATATAGATCATGAGTTTTATACAAATCAATTGATCTTATAGTTTCAACGATAGGATTATTAATGAATTTTGAATTAAAATATGAAGTAATTGCCTGTAAATCATTATCAAACAACTATAAATAATTTAAATTTCATTTGAAAAACGTGAGACATTTTTTTTTAAAAAAAATCATATTGTAAATAATGATTAGATTTTGGTGGCCAACTTTTTCAATGGCAAGTTGCCCAAACTGAGCTTTCTTCCTTTTTTTTTTTTAATTGAACCGTGAGGATTTGAGTACTACAGATTAATCTTCGTTTGAACCGGGCAAAATCATAAAAACGATAAAGCTCTCCCAAACTGAATTTTCATCTTTGCTAGAAATTTTATTCTCAGAATAACAAATTTTTTTTTTGAAATCAGAATAACTAATTGATAACTTCTGTTTATTTTATGAAATAACTTATAAAAAATATTTAAAATATATTAAAATAAAGAACAATTACCTAACAAGTAAGCAAGCAAAAACTTGTTTACAATTTATATGCTGTATTTAGATTTAAGTATTATAATTTGGAGAACCAAAAACTAGTTGATCATATTTTTTTCCGTTCCACAATAGATATCGTTTAAAGTTTTTGTACACGAATTAAAAATAAATTTAATATGTTTCAAGTTATGTTTAATTGACTATTATACTATTTGACTCTAGTACATAAAAAAATCATTAAATTAAATTTGTATTAAAAATATAAAATTAACGAGGATAATATTAGAAAAAATTATTGAATTATGCATTGAAAGTGTAAAATAATATATAATATAAAAAAATATATTTTTTAAAATAATATATATTATAGGACGGAATGAGTACATTTCAATGTTGAATAATCTTAAATATTCATGAAGATATCTTGGAGGTCAAACTTTTTTTGCCTTGTGCTTCACAACTTAGGGTTTACCAATAATGAGGAAGATGAGGCAGGAAGATGAAAGCATGTGCTCTTTAATTGATACATTATTTTCGCGGACGTTTAGTGTGAGACCACTAAAATAGGAGACTCGTAAAAATAAATTCATCTTTTTATTTTTTAAAAATAATTGAATTTTACGTAATCAATACAATTTTAATAGAATAAGTAGAATAATCATTAAAGGCGTACTGTATCATATATATTTTAGGTATAAAGCCTCCAAAATTCCTATGACCTAGGCATAGAACATAGGTAGTAGATGGGTTCCTACTTAAGCTTGAATAATCCATTCCAATATGGCATGTTCAAACCAAAGGAACACATAATATTATTATGTTGTGAAATTTGATGAAGAGAGAGATCCAACCAGAACCAGTTTCATATGTGAATCTAATGTAACCCCAACTGTTTTGCCTCCATGCCACTCTCTTCCAACAAGTTTCAGACAAAACAGAAAATGTAGAGAGAGAAAAGATGGTAAGAATGAGAAAGATGAGCCCTTTTGCTTTCCCACTCTTGCTGGGAGAGCCTTTAAGCTGGTGGCTACACTTTCCCTCCTTCCAATGCTGATAAAGGGTTCAATCTATTTGGTATCATTATAAAATTAATAATACTTTAGTCCGTGGGTTCTGTGATAAAGTAGATCAATCAGCACACTGAAGGTGCGAGATTCAATTCTCGTTTCTGTAGCGATAATAGGGGAGACATACAGTCTTTGATCAGCTCTCTTAATTCTTGGGCTAGTCCGACTAATTTTCTAATGTTACGATAATTTTTTATCTTTTAATTTGCATAATTTTATACAATTAAATGCAAAATTACAAAATCCAACAATAGCAAAAACGTCCTCATCAACAGTAGGCGAGAACGTCATCACCGAACTTTATCCTGTCCGAATATCCCAACTATCTCAGACTTCCGTACTCTCTTTGGCCTACAACAAAAGGTGAAAAGGAGAGAATGTTCATATCAAGAAATAATAATGAAAAGAACCCACCAAAGTAGGCACCATCTTCTCCAAAGCAAAAGCAGCGTCTCAGACAACCAGACAGTGCCATCACCCTTCCTTTTATTCCTCCAAATACTCCCTTCCAAATACTCTATTCCATTCTCATTTGGACTTTCCTTTCTGTCATTTTCTCTTTTGCCACTCCACCAACATAGTCTTCTATGATCAGCCACATAAAGCTATGTAACTTTGCTTTCTTGGACTTTGCATTTTGGCTGCCGATTCTATTTCCTTTTTTCATCAAACACATTCATTCCATTACAGGCTCTTTATAAAGCATTCAATGATTTCAAAACAAACATGTCCTTGTATATATAGGAATAGCAACTCACTCCCTAGCTACTAAAAAATTTAAGTACTTGTACCATTCTCACAATCAGATTATAACCTTTCAATGCAGAGAGAAAGCTGTGAACCCACCGTGATGCATTCTTCCGTAGCTCTACTGCAGGAGAGGTTTAGACGATTAGAGAGAGCGAAGGAGACGCGGCAGCAGAAGGAGCTTTTAAGACTCTACTCGGATGTGGAGCCGGTATCCAAGTATGTTCACTCTGAATCGATGCTTCCACCTGCACAACAAGTCCAAGGAAATCGCTATGCGCAACCTAGCATGAAGAGCATGCACACTGATCTCCAAGTCAATGAGACTCCAGAGTTACCAAATTTACGACCAACAGATACTGTTATTCACATAAGAAATGACTTCGATGAGTCAGATGTTGATACCTCACTTCATCTGTGAAAAAAATTGTTACAATGTTAGTATTCCCCTTGTATTCTCTAATTTCTGTTCCGTTTATCAAGTCTCATATCTCTTTCATGGAGCTCCAAAAATCCGAGGTAAAAGAAAAGAAAGAAAAAAGAGAAATGTAACTACCACCTAATGGGACTCAACATCCCCTTCATGTTCAGCAATTACATTGGAATCAGATAGATTATGTTGTGGTCTCATTTGGAATGAATCTTCATCATTATCATTATCCGACTCTTCATCACTGCTCCATCTCCTTTTCATGATCCTAGGAACCAAGCGAGTTACCTCTTTAGCCTCCAACATCTCTTCGCCATTATTTATTCGCTCAAACCGCACAGCACTGACTTTTCTAGCATTTCCAGCTAATATCTGCTTCAGTTAACAAGTGTCAATAAGCTTGATCAGTAGCTGGAATCACAAATTTTTAAAAATAGCGATATTTGCTTGCATTGTTTGGTTGGATTCCATAAGATGGTAGCAGCGGTAAGTGAATGGAAAATGCAGGTTCAGTAAAAAAGACGCTATAATAGTTTTGTCAAATGTACCTTCTGCAGAAGTGATTAAATGCCGTACGTGATAAAAGACATGGAGATAATATATTGAATGGTCATGGCTAGAAAATATTATGATCATTAATTCCACCTCACATTATAAGAGAAGGGAAGTTAATCCAACCGTACCTCAAGCTTATATATGTGATGCTTTTCCTTCAATTCCTGCCGATCAGACTTGCCTTCTGCCGGCTCATCATCCTCTTCTTGATTTTCCTTCTCAAGGACTACTTTGATGGTCTCACCCGTCCTTGGGATATATCCGAACGCCTCACATACAAAACCAGACACCGTCTCATATTGATGTCCCTGCAAAAAGAATAAAAGGCATAGCCACTTATCACGGAAATTTTAACAATTAATTTCACTTATTTTTAGATTGATTTTGAAGTTTTGTGCTCTATACTAAACACTTGAAATGGGATTTTTTTTTTCATGTTCAGTGACAAATACGCGTATCACGAAAGAAATTTAGATCTTCCAGCATTTCAATGTGGCATACCTCTGGCATTTTGATATTAAGATCTTCAGAGAGTTGATCAATGGATGTATTAGCATCAATATCATAAATTCCCTCCGCTCTCATCACAATATAACCTGTTTTCTTCTGAATCTCCTCCTATATCCAGTGACAATAAATTAATAAATCCATCAGAATATACAGGTGGTTTTAGAGGAAAAAAAATCCAATAAACTAACAGTTAGGCTTACTTTTGAATCATTCTCATCAAAAATTTCACCAACAATCTCCTCAACGACATCTTCCAGGGTTACAATCTGTTTAATCCACAAAAATGCAACTGTAAACCCAATAAAAGAAGAAAAGGTATCTTGTGTAGCTTATTCGTTCCAACAAATTTGTATAGATAGATAATCTTGTTTACCATGTTAAATTTATTATTGACAAAATCAACATTGAGAGCGAGTAACATTAGATGAACTGAAAACCAAATAATTTGTATAGGTATATAATTTGCTATCACATTCATTACTTGAGTTGATTATTTCGAGATCAGATTTCTAGCCAAGATTTCATCACAATTCCCAATGTTCACAAACAATAAGAATCCAGTGAAAGAAACATTAGAATCACACAGGTAAATACTAAACTTGTGTCAAAGTCAAGGTTTGAACTGCATGATATGTACTAGCTATGACCTTTTTTTTCATCAGATTTCAAGCTGAAAGAAAAACCTAAATAAGTTTAAGTAGGAAATTTTTGTACGTACTCCTACTGTTCCGCCATATTCATTAAGAACTACTGCCATGTGAACCTTTCTGATTCGGAACTCTCTCAGAAGATTCCAGACTGACATGGAATCTGCATAAGCAAAACCATTTACTATCAACAACCTAAAGTTCAAAGAGCAAACAAAAAATGAACAGATACAGAAAACAGATAATGTATAAAATTACAGAAAGTAATGCATGAGTCAAACTATTGAAGAATCAAGAACGTTGAATATGAACTATCTTTTTTCCTATTAATTTGAAAACATAAAACAGAACTTAAGATATTTCATGATCACATTGTAATTGAATCTTTGAAGCTATACTTCAAAATAAAACGAACTTGAAAAGGCATTCAAAAGCCTGTGATAAGAACATCCTAACGTCAACACTAAACGCAGCTAAAGGATTACCAGGAACAAAGTATGCAGGTTTGTGAGCCATATCTGCCACAGCTGTACTTCCTAATAGCTCACCCTTCAAAACAAAAAATATTATAATTTCTGCAATTCCAGCATTGTTGTCAATGATCAATAATCAAGCAACTTAAAATAGGAAGGATGGGTAGTGAAATTCTCAAACCTTCTGAACATAATCAAGTAGGTCCATTGCATACGCAATACCGACAATGTTGTCTACACGTTGTTCAAAAGCAGGTACCCTGCAAACATGCACATGTTTCTGATAGAATCCCACATGGAAAATAAAGAGAAAAAATGTATAGTATATAAAGTGGGGCCCCCTCCTCCTATCAGCCAAGGTTTTAATGGGCGTGGCCGGCCCAAAAGGGGTGCTCGACCAACCATTGGGTCTTGGTTACGGCTGGCCCATGCATGATTGTCAGTTGGGCTTTGGTTGATAGAGGGAGGGTGGGTCCGGTATCGCATCAGTTTCCCAATTTGCCAACTGAAATAATTTCCTAAGACATAAAACCATAGGCTTAATTACCTTGAGTATTGATGTGTAACCCACAAATCATGAAAATCAACAAGTGTAGCACTGCCGTCAATTGCAACCACATCCACAAGAGGTGTCATCACCTCCCTAACATGTGTATCTTTGATCTCAAGCACATTCTCAATCATGTCCTAATGAAAAATATAAGAGAAAAGTCATCCTAAGAAGTTACAACAAATTATACATCTCATTTGTTCTCTTACCTGCTCTTCCTCCTCTATAGCACCACTCAATTCTGCACCCCGCAACATCAACTTCAACTCATCTTCAGTAACATATGGTTCACTGTTTAAAAGTAGTGAAGGCACAAATAAGTGAATTATATGAGCTCATAAAGCACAAAATTCATATAATAAAAAGAGAAAATTTTTTGGATGCACCTAGAGATGCTTCCAGCAACATCAGAACTATAATTAATACTGTATACGACTTATACAAGGAAAGCCACTATCACCATCTAAAATTACAGCCGACAAGCTGCAAACTACATTGCACTATGAAAACACATACATAAAAAAATTATAAATTCATACACTTCACAACACAAAGACAATGGCAGAGATACCACGAGCTACACCAGTAAAGAGATCACTCCAAGTATTAAGATCAATTACCTTCGTCCTTTCAGACCGAGCATTTTTAGCATTCCCATTGACAAGTATGTAACAACTCTTCCCACAGGATATAATACCAGGGATAGCCATGCCACAGGTCTAACCTAGAAACATTACAAGCAAAAAGTAGCAAATTAAATCTAAATATTCCAGTAGGATGGTAAGATAAAACCTGCCTGAAAAACAGAACTGTATAAAAGGTTGGAGTGGAAATAGAACCGATTTCTAAATAAATGTGCACTTACCACAAACCTAGCAACATCTGTAGCATTGTGAACAGCTATGCTTTTGGGAGTGATCTCAGTGAGGAGCAAAATGGCAACCTATATGTATAACAAAAGATACCATGAAAAAAGATACCATGAAAACAACTGCGTAAGGGATGTTCATTGAAGTGCAAATTCACTTAAAATATTGCTGATTTCCTCTTCATAGAATTAATATTACTTTCTCTTTATCTCAACACAACTGCCTGTACCATATATAATACAAAGCTTCCAAAAAACCAACAACACAAATGGTTATCATCTAGATGCTATCAGGATTATGCTTACACATCCTAACATCATTTACAACCTGATATATATATATCCTAACACATATCAAAACCATTTAAAACTGGAATACTATTATGCTTTAATGAGAAAGCTTGCCCATTTTAGCTTCATGTGTCAATGTGTTTCTGAGGAGAGAACAAGAAGGGGAAGAGGGAGGGGACAACATGGACATACAGTCATAACTCCTGTGGCTGCACTAACACCAGCTTCACCAAATATTGCCGTGGCTGCATCAGTGACTAATGCGGTTGCTCCAATGTTGACAACTCTAAGAACAGCAATAGAATCTACAGTGAGATATAACTTCCAACTTAAACAGAGAAATTTGAACATATTTGAAATATCATCAGTGATGAGAGACAGTACGTTGTTCCAATAAGAATAGTAGTCAGAAACCGAGTGACATCACTTCGAAGCATTTTGAAGACACCATCATCTGGCTCTTTCTCAGCCAATTCACGCACCTGAAGGAATAAGAAGGATTGTTTACACCAGATAAACCATTAATCAATGAATATAATCCTCAGTTGCTCAGTTAAAAAAGGAGGAACTGTAAGTCAATCCAACAATGCCTGCTTTAATTCAGGAAAAAACATCTCAACAAGAACATGTACAAAGCAAACCCTTTACTTATACTAGATATAGTGCATTTCAAAATTAAAAGGAAAAACTTCTTATCCCAACAAGATTTTCTGTGTACAAGGTCTCCACATTAGGTCCACTCACAAAGTTATTATCCATTCTAGGCTCACTCTATCTCATTGGTTTAAGCCTGAAAAGGTGCCTTAGAAAAAAAAGGTCATATCACAACATTATCAAATGTTGACAAGTTTGCGCAATTTCTAACATGAATGAGAAACATGACATTAACCAAAAATGCTAATTCACAAATGCTTATCACAAATTCAACCTTGTTTTTCACATAAATTCCATTCCATTTTAACATTAGTACACTTTTATGCATAAGCAACTCAAGCACACACCTAAGCTCAAAAGCACATGCTTCAGGCACTCGTTTAGCAACACTAGAGCAATTAAACGCCAGCGCTTTGAGACGCTAATTAGATGCATGACTAACAAAGCTACAAACTCAAGCTATTCATAATCCCAATGAAAACAAATCCACTCCTCAACTATAACATGTAAGACGCATACCTTCCATGGCCAAAGCGTCGTGATTGAAGTCTCAGCCATGGAAAAGAATGCAGATAACCCCAAAAGTGCAGCCAATATCAACCCTTGCTCTTTGAAAACTGTGAGGAGCTGAGAAAGCTTTGGCCATGCACTCTTTAACAATAAAATACTCTGCCCAATGACTCCATACCCTGCATTTACCACTCCTTCTGCTGCAAACACGCTTTTGCAGCTAAATATAAAAACTCCACACACCATTGCACACAACACTATCCCTTTTCTCAACAAACCTCCTAACAATTCTAAATTCACACTCAAGGACTCCATCTTTCCAGAACCCTGATCAAGATTAACCTTGCCTACTGAACTTGAAGGGTTTCTAGTATCAAAAACACTGGTTCTAGCAAAACTTGAACTAAAAGAAGGCAAACAATTGCATGAACTTAAATAATTCGAAGACAATGGATGTGGGTATTGACAATTCTTCTGAGAAAACTTAAAGGGCATCTTTGAAACTCGATTATGGCGCAAAAAGATTGAAGCTTTAGTGGTGGAGGCGTACACTGTTCTGCCCATAATCAACGATTCAAGTGCAATCTCCATGGCTAAAAAATTTCAATTCACACACAAAAAAACAGATGATTGATAAGAGGGAAACAATTCGAAAAGCTACTTCATTGAATCAGAACCATACATGGAATTGAAAAGCTTAAAAAAACAAGGCATGTACAAGAAAGTAAGAATATAATGATCGTGGGTTTGAAGCGTAAAAAATTAGGAGTTGAAGAGGAGAAATGAAAAGGGAGGTGGAGGATGTGATTGTAGAAGCTAAATGGTAGTTGGTGAAGAGGAGAAGATTCAGCTGAAGCAAGTGGGAAGGAACTCTGTCGAGTCACCAAACCTCAAACTACTGCATTTCCATCCTTCTAGGCGTAAAATACACATTTAGCCCTTTTATTTTTGTATTATTAAATTCTAGATACCAAGTCTCATAAATTCACAACTAATATACGAGCTTCCGCCGCATCGCACATGTTAAACTGCCAATAATATATAGATATATAAATATAGATAGATAAATATATTAAATATTTAAGTAAATATACTTGTGTTGCCACATGTTATTTAATTTGTCAAATTTCACAATTAAAAACTTTTATTTCCGTTTTAGTATATTTCAATCAAACCAAATATTGATTCGAAAATTTGTAATTCAATCTTAATTTAATTTTATTTGTTTTGCTTTATTTATGGTTTATGTTCTCTTAATTTATTTTTAAAAAAATTCATTAAAAACCATTTATTTTCTATTTATTTTCTTGCATTTTTTTATTTATTTTTAATTTGTAGTTAAACACCAAGTCCTCACCAATCATTTTGAAAAGGTAAAAACCGTTGTCATTCTTGAGTAATATATTTAATAATTTTTTGGTTTTCGAATTTTGAATAAATATTTTATCGATCCCTAAAGTATTGAATAATTATTGTTGTTAATTCTTCTATTAAATTAAGGTAATAGAAATATTGAATTGTCATTCTTGTCCCTATCATGTGTATATTAATGAGAGACCAGTAAATTAAGCGAAATAATTAAAGAGACCAATAAATTAAACGAAATGATTATATAGAGGATTGCTAAATTATTTACTTTATGCTCTTGCCACATGTGTCCTTAATTCGTTGCTTAGATTAACGAAGTATTAATGGCTACTTCAGGGACCAGTAAAATATTTATTAAAAACTCAAAAACCAAAAAATTATTATAGATTTTAGTCAATGATAGCGAAAATTTTTACCCTTTTAAAAACTAATAGGAGAAGATTTGGATATTAAGAAATAATTAAAAATTATTAATTTGATTATAATCTTCTTTGATGAGAGTGCTAATGCAAAAATTCTTATAATATATTGGTTTATAATTTTATATTGTATTATTTAGTATGATTAAGAAAGAATTATGTTTGTTTTGTTTATTTTAATGAATGATAATAGTTAGCGTTGTTTTTTTATGTGAAAATTTTAATAAAATCATAAAATTATAACTCCTAAAATTAATCAATTATGATAATTTTGTCATTTAAACATTAGTTCTTAATACAATACTACGTCATCACATACGTGAATAACTTACGAAACAAACAGAGTGTAAATAGAATGGCAAAACTAGGGACATTGCAGAGCTAATCCTGACCAAAGTTGCACTCTAATTTCTCCTCGCATGTCTTCTCCTAGAATTTCGTGTTCTTCGTGGCCTTAACCGAAGTTTTTCTTCAATGATCAGCAATAACCAGTAAGGCCTCCGATATCGGAACATAAGATAAGATAACCACCACCTACTCCAAAAAGCATTCCGCATCCATAACCGATAGCCGTAGCCTGCCACCCGAATCCATGATCGAAGAAAGAGGAGTTGTCACTGTCAACTTCCGTTGTCGGTACAGGTAGCTCTTGTTCTTCATCTCTGCATTTTTTTGGCAATGGATTCCCACATAGCCCCAAGTTTCCTCTGTATGAATCAGCTGTGAAGGTGTTGAATTGTCCTCCTTCAGGTACTTCCCCGGTAAGTTGGTTATCAGAAAGGTTTAAAATGGCAAGGCTTGTTATATCAACCAATTGCTTTGGAATTCCTCCGGCCAACTTGTTTGATGAGAGGTCTAACCATTCAAGATTTTTCAAATTTCCAATTGATGGTGGAATATGACCGGTAAGAATGTTGTGAGAAAGATTTAGCCCTCGCAGCAAATGAAATTTTCCAAGATCATCAGGAATCTCCCCATGGAACTTGTTACTTGAGAAATCCATGCTAACGAATACATGAAATATCTTTTGAATTTCAACAACAAACCCCTTCATGTTGATGGTCATTGAATAATTATAACGACGGACAAATGAAAAGTTGGTCGTTCCAAGATAAATACTATCGGTTTCCTGACCAACAACATTTATCATGGCTTTGAAATTGTTCATGAAGCTGGCTGGAAAACTACCAGTAAATCTATTGTTCGAGAGGTCCAACACTAACATCTTAGGAAAGGAATCATTTGTGCTCAATTCAGGAATTGAACCATACAGCTTATTCGATCGTAAAATTAGAACTTGTAGCTCTTGAAGAGTCCCCAACCAACTTGGGAAGCTGTCATTTAATATATTGTTGCCAAGGTCTAGAACTTCCAGCTTTTTGCAGTTCGCCAACGACTTTGAGATAGACCCTTTTACAATATTTCCTTCAAGGTTGAGGTTTCTCAAATTACATTCTTCAGAAAATATCAAATCAATGCTCCCTTCAAAGTTGTTCTTCTGCAAATTTAGCACTGACAGCGTTTTGCTCAAGTTACCAAGACATGACGGAAATTTTCCACTAAAATTGTTACGAGACAAATCTAAGACCTCAAGCGAAGTTGCATCACAGACCCTAGAAGGCACATTTTCTGACAGCGAATTATTCGAGACGGAAAAGAACACCATTAATGACGGAACAACAGGAAGTGATCCACGAAATTCGTTTGAGCTGAGGTCAACAATTTTAAGATTTTCCCATGGGAGTTGAATAATTCCAGTCAAATGATTACGCGAAAGATTCAGAACATCCATGGTTTGTTTTCCAATATTCTGCAGCCATATGGGAATTTCACCACGAATATCGTTGTTGGAAAGGTCTAGGACTTGGAGCTCATTCTGAGTTCTCAAGAAATTAGGGAATCCACTTATGTGACAAGATGACAAGTGGAGGACTTGACACTACAAAAATATTAAAATTTTATTACACTAAAAACACCTCTCAAATATAATTTTTGCTCACTCAAATATAATTTTTGCTAACTCAAAAGACACACGCTCTACCTATACTATTTTTGTTTTACTCTTACTTGCTTCTTCTCCTTTGCTCTCACGGCACTTTGCTCTTTCTCTCAACACACACAACCTTTAGCTACAAGGCTTTTTATAGCCATCACAACCGACTTTCAAAGTCGGTTCACTAAGCTAGAAAATTCTAGTCCTTCTTTTCTCTTTTTTCTGGAACACACTAAAGTATTCTTCATGTATCTAGAAAAGAGAGAGAGAGTCGGTGCTCTCTTTAACACTCCTCCTCACCGGCTACTCTCTCGTGCAGTTCATGTCGAGTCGTCTCGTTAACTTTTTACTTTATACACCCACTTGCATGAAATGGGTTGCACTTCTTTCGGTCGAGGCACTATCTCCCAAGTCTCATTTTCTTTTAGTGTCTTGATCTCTTCTTCCATTGCTTTTCTCCATTCTTCTGACTTTGCTGCTTTTTAAGTACTTGGCTCCTTTATATCATTGTACTTTATTAATGCAGCATTTGCATTCTTAGGATTTGACTTTCTCTGCCTCATTGATCTTCGCACATGTGGTGTTGAATCTTCTAAATCTTTTTCTTCTTCGTCACTTTCAATTTTTCGACGACTATCTTCTTCCCAAACTTCGTGGACTCCGTCGCGCCAGGGAGATCTTTCTTTTCTTGGAGATTTCTCCAATGTGACTTCTTCATCTGATCTGATGTCTTTGTTTGTCTTTAATTCTTCTTTGACCATTTCTTGTAACTTCTCTTCTATTGCTTTTGTATTTGGCAAGACTACTTCTTCCAGAGACCACCACGACGACATCTCATCAAACACTACATTGCGAGAGATGTAGCATTTTTCGGTTACTGGATTGCAACATTTCCAACCCTTCCTTTGGTCATCATAACCAACAAATATGCATCTAATCGCTTTCTTATCGAACTTCTCTCGCAAGTGATCAGGCACAAAAACATAGCATAC